>JANIMX020216656.1:0-10528 GCA_024582655.2 Erythroxylum kunthianum | reverse complement strand
GATGACATTTAGGACTAAACACGATCACCTTGTTGAAATTGAGAAATTGCATGAGGGAGTAAGGATAATCCTAACTCTAGTAATTTTATCTTTCCGATTTAAACATCGATACCTCTTGTTTGTTACAAATTAAATTATGCAATTTTTCTTCAATTTCTTTTATATTTCTTTTCTAATTGATAATTAATTGAATGCCCAAACGAAGTATAATTTGAAACACCGACTTAACTAGCCATTCTCTGTGAGATCGACACCTCGCTATACTACAAGATACGATCTGTATACTTGCAGAGTAGAAGGTTATAAATTTAAATTTTGCGACGATATAGAAATAATCAAGTGCAAGGAAAGGAAGTGTGATTGCCCCTCACAGAAGAATCATCATTATAAGGTTCATCCTTATAAGAAATTGCATTCAAAGTGCAAGCCATTTAGACATCGGAAAAATAAAGCTGTCAGATTCTTCAAAAGGAAAACTTCTCAAGATAAATCCTCATATAAATGTTTTATCTATGGAAGAAAAGGACATTATGCTAAACAATATCCTAGAAGACGACATAAAGATATCAAGCTTTTGAAGTCCATTCAAGCTATTATTCATGTCCCTGAGAAAGAACAGAATGAACATATGATCAAGGAACAATCAAGTACATACAAAGACACACAAGTTGTTGTTTCTATCACTTCATCAGATGATGACTCTACTTAATATTCAGGTTCAACTGATGATGTGCATAAGTACTCATACATGTTACATCCACTACCATGTTTGCAGATACAACCTCAGTCTTCTACACCTCGACCTTATATACAGATCCAATTACTTCAACAAGACAAATACGAAAGATCTATCAAGGCCATTGGATACATGGATACTAGTGCATATCGACGCATTATGAAGCCATACATATTACCATCTAGTGCTTGGACATCTCATAAAGAATACTTCTCAACTGCTGATAGAAAAGCACTCAAAATTTGTGTCATTACAAAGAGAAAATTTTGAAACAGGTTCTTCCCTAATTGCACAGTTTGGACCAAGATTCTTGGATAATCTACCAAGCCTAGATATCATTATAGGTATGGATGTTTATTGTCAAGCCTCACCTTTGAAAATCCTAGCTACAGGAGTTAAATGTAGAGCACAATTCAGTGCATACACGAAAGATCATAATCTCTTTGAGCTTACTCAAGTGCCTCCTCCATACAAAACATTACGAGATAAGTTTCTCAGATATTACCCTAAAAATCATTCTCATTTTATACATCCTCATCCATTATGGGAAAATGAAAAATTATTTATTCAATTACCCTTCAAGAAAAATGAGTATATCAATCCTACAAAGGCGACACATTTGGGAATGAATCCCGAAGACTTGAAGCTTGACCAGGAAGAATGTGTCATTCTACTCAATCAAGGTTTGATAGAACCTACCAAGTCAGATTGGGCTTGTCAGGCCTTCTATATCAACAAGAGTTTTGAACAGAAAAGAGGAAAAAAGAGGCTCGTAATTGACTACAAGCCACTCAACATTTTCTTGCAAGATGTAAGTTTCCTCTACCCAAGATCAATACCCAAATTCTATTTCTTAAACAGGACAAAATATTCTCAAAGTTTGTTCTTAAATTTGGATTTTGTCAACTCAGAATTAATCTAATGGAAAGATATAAGACAACCTTTTGCATTCCAAATGCACAATATCAATGGACTATCATGGCTTTTGGGCTTAAGGTCGTCGCATAACTATTTCAAAAAGCCATCACCAGAATATATAAGCCCATTCTAAACAATGCCCTCATCTACATAGATAATATTCTGCTTTATTCAATGACACATAAAGAGCATATGGATCTTCTTGAATACTTTCTGGCCCTAACAGAACAGTATGAGATCATGCTCTTTGGATGAAAGAGTCAAATAGGAACGACCCAAATATGTTTTTTGGGTATGGATTTCAATTTAGCCTAGACCACATATAGCCCAAGGGCTATTATATTTCCTTGATGAAAATCTTACAGTGAAGCAAATCCAATAGTTCCTAGGAATAATCAACTACATCCAAGACTTTATTCCACATGCAGCTAATCATACAAGTCTACTGTTACAGATGTTGAAAAAGAAAGCACCGTCATGGGGAAAAGCACAAACATTAGCAGTTAAAAATATAAAGCAGATCTGTCAGAATCTACCGCCTTTAAAGATTCCTAAAAATGAGTAACGCATGATGCAAACCAATGCTAGTGCAAAGGATTTGACAATCTTTTTGAAAAAATAAGTGGTTGAAACACATGATCAAAACAACTTTTCTTTCCACAAAGCTTCACATCACCACTAAAAGTCTTATCTCCTCAATTGCTTCTCTTGGAAGTTTGGCTTTCTCTATTTAAGTTCACCGTAAGACACATAAGAGGACACAAAAACGTATTGCTAAACGTTTTCTCTACTCTTCATAATTCCTTACTTCCTTCTTTCTGGTTTTAATTTTCTGTTCAACTTCAACTTACTTTTCTCCTTACAAGTATGGAAGGTCCACTTTTTGCTAAGACTAAAAAATCTTTTCCTCTAATCGCCAAACCACTTCCTCAATCCATAGAAAAAATCTACATACTTCAGTATAGAAGTTTATTCTTCTATCTCCATTTTCTCTTAAATACAAATAAGAATTTTGTACCTCTCCCGAATTTCTTTGATAAAAACAACCATATAAATCCATCCTCTTTCTGTATAATTTCCTGGATGAACCCACTCTTTGGTATCTATGGGCTTTATTAGCCCTTTATACCTGTCCTATAACTATCTCCCCTCTCTATGTCTATAGACATTTGTCAGACCACAAAAATGTTGAGTCCCTCCTATATCTTGAATGGTTTCAGTACTTTCTGAAATGGAAAATTCAACTTAGCCATGCATGGACAAAGTACAAACTTTGGGATTCACCATTATCTGAATAGAATGCATATGTTATTTATCTTCTTCACTGACCATACAATTGCACTCATTCATACTTTATATGCACTGTCAACCACATTTAAGATTGAAGAACTATTTTTAATTAGCCTAAAGATCCTACAAAGATACTGAAAGATTTATTTCACTCTCTTGACCAATTGAACCATTATGAGAAACCATGATAATCCATCTCATGTACCTCACTTGGCCCTTATCCATCACATTATTCAGTACCCAAGCCTAGCTCTCCATCTGATGGAAACTAGACTTCCTTTAGTCAATTTGGAAAATTGTGTTTTAATCTCACGGCTAAGCCTTTACCCTGTTCTTCTAAACAATCATCTTCTAAAAGGAAAAAGGCCCGCATAACATGTCCAAATACTCCACATCAAGTCAAAGCCCACAAAGAAGAGACTGCAAAGTCTCAGTCCAAAACCCTATCTGAAACTACAATTTCTTAGCCACCTGAATGGGACGCAAAAGAGATTAATCATTGTCTCCATGAGTTAGACAATTGGGACCAGCTTGAAAAGTACTTCCCACCAGACACAGATAAAGAATAGTGGTGGGACCTAGCTTAGGTATAAAGTGGGTAAAGAGATTCCCTCTTATCCAGAAAGCATCTTATTGGGCCCTTGTCTCCCAATAATGCTTATCTTTGATTATTTTCTTTTTTAAAGTTTGTACCAAGGAATCTTACTTTTGTAAAGTTGTTTGTTTTGTAGTTCCTTGCTTAGGCTATAAAAGCAAGACTCTTCTTCATTTGTAAGCACGAGGTTTTCTAGTTTGTACTTGTTTGAAATAAACTAGTTTGAAGTTTTATCATTGTTTCTTTCTAAGAGTCCCTCTCTCTCTTCTAAAGGCTCGAGTCTTGAGTAATGTAATGTTCAGCCATGGAAGGAAGACGAGTATGCTCTGCACTTGCTTCCAAATGAGGTTCCTGTGTATCAAAAAGTCTGGAAAGATAGATCCTTTGTAAGGTTATTGTTATACTAAGAAGGAATAAAAGGGAGATTTCATAAGGCCTGACTGAGGTTTATACCCGTTAGAATAGGTTCTTGTGTAGGCACGACCTTAGAGGAAATCTAAACTTGTGGGTAATCTTTGTGTATCAGTTGTTGGTCATACAACTACTTAAAAATTAAGCAACTATATGCGCGTTTTAACTTGCAAATGCACAAGATCAAACAGATAGTATAGAAGGCAAGTACGAGATCATTCCCACAAGTATTGGACTAATTTGTGCTTACAATTAAATGATAATGTCACGATGGTATTGATAACTAAATATGGAAAAACTAAATATAGAAAACAACGATTTATTAAAGAAAGAATTTGATTAAGGTCAAAATGATGAAGAGAAATAGTTAAGGATTCGATGTTCATCGCTAATCTTTTATCCTTAAGCACACGATATGCACAATCCTACAAAACCAATTTTAGATGCTTATGTTTGTCAACCTAAAGGCATGGTATCTACTCTTTAAGTTATTGATTTATCTAAGCAACAAGTTAGGCATGGGTGTCTACTCTAACTCCTTTCATTCTTAAAGTATTTAGCATGGTATCTACTAAGTTGCACTCTAAGAATGCATAAAATAGTGGAAATCGACAAACACTCAATTCCTATAATATGGTATCTATTCTAGGTATTGATGATGATTAATTTCAAGAACTTATAACTAGTACTTTTGTTACTCCCATAGGTTCAAGACACGATCATCTAAATCTACCTATGTAACAAACGTAATGCACATCAAATATATGGTGATCAAGCATATAATAACATATGTAAAGAGTTGAAATATAATCTGAAATTAATCAATAAACATCACAAATGTAGTCCATAACAAAGGCTTTTTGTTATCCTTAAAGTAACATGATTAGGGCTTCAATCTAGCACTAAATTAAGTGTTTAGTTACCCATAACCTCCATAGATAACAAAAAAATTCAATTTAGAAAATACAAAGAGTACGGAGATATCTCCTTGATGGTGGTTTGCATTCCTCCACGATCCCGACACCCTTTCAAACCTTCAGAACCTTGAAGGATGGTGGAAGATGGAATAGAGTGGCTACCCTACTCTTTTTCTCTCTTCTTTTCTTGTTTTGTATGAATCCGTTCTATTATCCTCCCTAAAATACAACCTAAGGATTACTTATATATAGATGTGCAGGAGGAATGTACGTTGGCTTCAAGGCTGACGGTGTAAATATGCAAGGTATTGTTTTTCTCTTTTGTTGCTGCACCATTATAGACACTTCACGATAATTTCTGGACATGATAGAAAAATTTTAAGCTTTTGAGTTCTTCATTAAAGTTGTAGCCTAGATGTTAGATTTCTAACTCAACTTGAATCATCTTAATCCAATGTCTAGATCTTAAGATATGGTGAATTTACTGAGTACTGGTCATGGTGGATCTGACATACGAGTTAAATTCCAAAAAATTGTAAGGAACTTTTGAATTGCCAAACGAATTCCAATTTTGATGAATTAGTACATTCTAGAAAGCTCATGATGTCTACTTCAATTCATATGAAGACAACTTTTAAATCCAAAATCTCCAACATCATGAAATTGTAAATGTCCTATTGAAAATTGTTCTGAAAATCTTCCATAATCTCTTTTAGCACTTATCAAAGTGTGCACCTACAATTCAGAACATTTAAATTTAGTGTACTTAACCAATCCAATTATAAAAAATCTAAGGAAAATATCTATCAAAAAGTTATACAAATATTAACACATCAATTACGCCCAAACTTAAATTTTGCTAGTCCTCGAGCAAAAATAATAATTTAAACTTTATAACATGGCAACCAAGATAGAACATCCACATGTAGTACAAATCAGAAGTAGATTATCTCACCATCAACCATAGAAACAATGAATTTCAATTAAAATACGCAAGTTATACACAACCTTAAAACCAAGAACAAAGTCCCAAACAATTCATTCTCAATCAAAACCTCTTACCTCCCCTTAGTAAGGAATGCACTCGCTTTCTTTAGTGTTAAGTGAATTAACTCAATTGCTAGGTACTATCGCAAAGACGAATCATGAAACCATTATTTCCCAAAGTATAAAGTCATACATTGCAACACAAGCCAAACAACGAATTTCTTTATTTATTGATTGATTTTTATTCTGACTCCATTAGTTTTCTAATCAACCCTTGTAACGAGCGTTAGGCCAATAACTCCCAAGCTAGATAACTTTAGGGAATTAAGTGTAAAACACCCATCAGGTTTACTGACTCGAGTTGAAAAGGCTTCAAAGCTAGTTTTATTTTTATTTTCCTAACTCCATCAGCTTTCTAATTAACCCATGTAGCGAGTGTTAGGCCAATGACTCAAAAGCTAGATAGCTTTAGGGAATTAAGTGTAAAATACCCCTCAGGCTTACTAACTCGAGTTGAAAAGGCTTTGGAACTAGATTTTTTTTTTTGTTTTGTTTGTTTTATATATAATAATAATTTTTTAAACAGAAATTAAAGAGTTATAGGCTTACAAGAGTTATACTAAGCGAAACAAACCTCACACAACTTAACTATACCATAGGACTTAACAAAATTGTCAATGTGCATGTGAAGTAGTAAAAGTTAAGCTCCTGGGTTACAGACTAAAAAGAAGCAAGAAATCAAGACTATATAATGTCAAGCATCGATGCATATGTTCTTATCCTCAAATTCATGCATAACAAACATATGAGTTCAAAATTCAAAGCTACAACTGATAACTAGGAAAGAACAACTTCACGATTTCAACTAATGCAAATATTATAACTCAAACCAATATACTGCCAGAAACTTCGAGATTCGATATATGTTCAATATAAAAAATTTAAAAATCCTTACCCCATAACTTAAATGGTGCATTGTCCTCAATGTGACAATATATAAGAAGGTAAAAATGGATTAAGAATAACAAAACTTCCCTGAATTTCGAGAGAGGATACTCCCCCAAACTTGAATGTAGCTATTGGAAAGTCATAAGTGATTGACTGGGCTATAAAATAAAAAAAGAAAAAGAAAAACAATTTAAACATTGGGTTGCCTCCCAACAAGCACTTGGTTCATAGTTTTCAGCTAGACTATTAGACATTCAACAGCTTTTCTTGCTCTACCAAACTTGAGTTCGCATCAACTATCAGTGGCAATTGTTTAGGTAGTTGCTTCAATTCTAGATCTGGTGCCCTAACAATGGAAAGGAGAATAGTAGAATTAGTGGACGCAAGAGTTTCCAAGAAAGGTTCATACTTACTTGGATAAGGCTTAGAAGCCTCCGTAACATCACATCCACGTTCATAATTGGAAGCACGATCAATGCTATATACCTGAAACACTTCCTCAACAACACTTCCTACCACATCAATCTTGAAACAATCGTGGTTATCATGTGGCAATTTCTTAGTGCCAGAGATCATGAATTCTAATCTTCTTACCATTAACGTTCATGCATATAGTACCATTTTTTACACTTGTCTCTATATTAGAAGTTTCCATAGAGGGTCTACCCAGAATAATAGGTAATGAAGATAGCATAGGGGACTTTTACATATCTAGAACAACAAAATCCGCAGGCAAAATAAATTATTTTACCTAAACCAAAACATCCTTTAATATACCTCTCGGTCGTCTAATGCTTCTATCTGTCAGTTGCAATGTAATGGAGCTTGCTTTGAGCTCTCCTAACCTCAACTCCTCATATATTGTATAAGGCAACAAATTAATGCTTGCTCCTAAATCCAACAAAGCACTTTCAAACATATGGTCACCAACTCTGCAAGGAATTGTAAAACAACTTGGATCTTTGATTTTATGTGGTGTCTTTCTCAATAAAAACGTAATTACCTCCTCTGTCAATGCAACTTTTTCATATTCCTGAAACTGTCTTTTGTTAGTACAACAACCCTTAAAAAACATAGCATAAGATGGAATCTGTTTAATCGCATCAAGGAATGTTGATCTCAACTTTTCTCAATGTTTCAAAAATATCATGCAAATGTTTTTCTTTCTTTTTTTTGACTAACCTTTGAGGGAAGGATGACAATATCACCTTCTCATTCTCACTTACCTTTGCAGCTGGCGGTGGTTCAACATTTTTTGATTCTTTATCATCCGTCCCCACTTTATTGTCTACCACCTTGCCACTTCTCAGGACTGTCACAACCTTAAGTTGCTCCTGGCCTCCCAGATTAGGTATGGTTTGTGAGGGAAATTGTCCTTTCCTTCTTTCACTCAACTCTTTGGCTAATTTCCCTACCTGTGCCTCCAGTCGTTAAATAGCTTGGCTAGTTATTGCTTCTAGCTTCTGAAGGTTCTGGCTAGTCAGAGCATTTGTCTATTGCTATGCATTCATAAACTGGAGTAGGGCATCTTCAAGATTATTCTTCTTTTGTTATGTACTTGGTTGTGCCATGTGTAGTTGAGTATGATAGTTACTTCCCTATTGGAAATTCTTCTGCTGTCCTTATGGATTTAGCACGTTCTAAGTGTTTCTCCAAGAGAAGTTTGGGTGTTCTCTCCATCCCGAATTGTATGTGTTCGAGTAAGGGTTCTTCTTGGAATGGTAGTGGTTCTGCCACACATAATTGGCTTGCTCATGATCTGTATAATAGGACATAGGATAACTTTCAGTCGTATAATTAGAATTGGAACGTATAGCACATACCTCGACTTTTGAGACTTGTTGAACTTGAGAGATTTTCTTTGCCGACATTGCTTTCACCAACATATCTATCTTCTTCTTTATTGCTTCCATTTTATTATTGCCTCCACTACTTGTGCTAACTTCATAAACTCCTTTACCTTTCACTCAATGTCTCCCTCTTGATGAGAATTGCTGACAGTTCTCACTTAGGGTCTCAAACAACTCAACGGCTTCATCACTACTCTTTTACATAAGTACACCTCCACAAGCTGAATCAACAAGACTTTTATTCATGTCATTCAAACCTTCATAGAAAGCTTGTACCTAATCATCTTGTGTAGATTGTGGTGTGGACACTTAAGAAACAACTCCTTGAAATTCTTCATTCTTCAAAGAAAAGATCTCCATCCTTTTGTTGGAAGGTTTGAATCTCCTTTTTAAGTTGTCTTGTCTTTTGTGCTAGGAAAAACTTCTTTAAAAATTTAGTCGCTATTTGCTCCCAAATGGTTATGGAACCTGCAACTAGAAAATTTAACTACAACTTAGCATTATCTTTTAAGGAGAAAGGAAAAAATAATTAACTTTATTTCTTCTAGAGTTAATCCTTAGATGTTATGCGTCTTGCAAAGATCAAAGAAGTCTCTAATGTGAAATTATGGATCCTCATAAGGTGTGCCTCTAAAGTGTGGCACCATGTTAAGCAATAGAGCTGATAGATTGAAGCTCCCTTGTACAGTTGGTTGGTAGGCAATACATAATGGATGATTGAGATTTTGAGGGACAAAAGAATCTTTCATTGGCCTTCGAACATGTTCTCCCATCTCGTTCTCAGATTCTGATCTTTCTTCTTCGTGTGTGTTAAGTTCAGGCCCCTCAGTTTGCTTGCGAAAATATGTAAGAGTTTGTTCGATCTTACGATAGTAGACAACGTCAACAAAATTTTTGGATCAACGACCTTGTATACACGAAATTCAACTTGTAAAATAAAATAAAACAAAATAAAAAATTCATCACAAACTAATTACACAATCCCTGAAAACGGCGCCAAAAACTTGTTGGTCATATAACCACCCAAAAATTAAGCAACTATAAGCATGTTTTAACACGCAAGTGCACAAGATCAAACAGATAGTATAGAAGGCAAGTACGAGATCATTCCCACAAGGATTAGAATAATTTGTGCTTACAATTAAATAATAATGTCATGATGGTATTGATAACTAAAATTGTCGAAACTAAATATTGAAAATAAAAATTGATTAAAGAAAGAATTTGATTAAGGTTAAAACGATGAAGAGAAATAGTTATGGATTCAATGTTCACCGCTAATCTTTTTCCTTAAGCACATAATATGTACAATGTTACAAAACCAATTTTAGATGCTTATGTTTGTCAACTTAAAGGCATAGTATAGATTTCCCTATGCAACAAGTTATTAATTTCCTTATGCAACAAGTTAGGCATGGATGTCTACTCTAACTCTTTTCATTCTTAAAGTATTTAACATGGTATCTACTAAGGTACACTCTAAGAATGCATAAAACAGTAGAAATCTACAAACACACAAATCGTAGAATATGGTATCTATTCTAGGTATTGATGATGATTAATTTCAAGAAATTATAACTAGTTCTTTTGTTACTCCCATAGGTACAAGACTCGGTCATCTAAATCTACCTATATAACGAACCCAATACACAACATATATATGGTGATCAAGCATATAGTAACATATGTAAAAAGTTGAAATATAATCTGAAATTAATTAATAAATATCACATAAGTAGTTCGTAGTAAAGGCTTTTCGCTATCCTTAAAGAACCATGATTAGGGCTTCAATCTATCCATAACGTATCCCTTCTATTCTCCCCCTAACATACGACCTAAGGATGACTTATATATAGCTGTGCAAGGGGAATGTAAG
>JANIMX020213240.1:0-10562 GCA_024582655.2 Erythroxylum kunthianum | reverse complement strand
GTTTTAAACCCACATACAAACACATTTTCTCATTTTTCACACATACTCATGCAATTCCTACTAGGGTAGGGTTCAGATCATTAAACTGGAGATGTCGTTGTTGTTGCGCCACATACTGTGCCCACCACATCATCATCTGTTGTTGGGCCTCTGGTATAGACGGGTCACCCTACTGTGCTACTACGGGTGGCACTATAGCCTACGAATGCCGATGTGCTGAAGAACAGGATTGGGAAGCTTGCCCCTTTTCCGCCCCTGACTCAGCGCTATGTTCCTCTTGCTCCGGTCAGGAAGGCCCACCCCTGCGATGAACTCCTATCCCTCTGCCCCGTCCAACCATGTTATCACTGTAAAAGTTTTAAAACAAAATTTGTTAAAAAAACTTTCCCGGACCTCCCATGGCATGTCAACAAGTACTCCAACAGGGGTCGAAATCATCTGACCGTTAAGGACATCATCTTAACGATCCGAGACTCAACAACCCGACCAAAGACCTTTGACAACCCCAAATCAACTCCTAAACTCACGGACCATTTTAAAAATCAGTTGAAAAACCTTTGAAAACTTGCAACCCAAACCTGGCTCTAATACCACTTCAATTTTCACGCCCCGAAACCGCCTTAGCCATATGACAACCACCACATACCTGGGCTAAGGATACTCATGGTACCCTTAACTCGACTATGCAAGGCTTACAAGTACCATTACACCATACATTTCTAAAAACGTAAGGATATTTAATTTACAATTATTGTAATAAAAACAGCAGAAAACCATTTGTAATATTTACATTGTCAAAAATAAGTACAAGCCAGTTCGTGAGCTACTAATCATTTACAGAAGTACAAAAGTACAAACATTTACCCACGGGCAGAATTTCCCAAAAATTTGTCAAAAGTCGCACGGTCTAATCAGAGCTCCAAGCTCGAAACCTAATCTGCATGGTGGGAAGTGAGATGGGGTGAGTACATTATGTACTATGTGAGCAGGAACAACTACGTCAACAATAGGACCGGATACAAGCCAATCGGTCTATCACATCCAAAAATATACATAGGCCTAGCCTATGAACAAGTATACAAATATAACATGGCATAATTTATTTAAAACAAAATTCCAATTTTGGGGACATGCCAAAGCACATGTGTATGCAGCAACTAATCGGCCAAATTAGCATGCACACCCACCAAGGGATTTATATAAAACAAACGGTCCCATCTTAACGTTGGCTTAACTTTTGTCCGTGGTGAGTCCGGACTATGATCGACAACATCGTCATATATCCCAGGTGAATGACCTTATCAGTGGGCACACCCTTTATGACATCACCCGCAAGTCTCGTGGACCCAGTCAAACGAGAGCTTGACTTATGTATCAATTGTATTTGGTGCCTAGCACCCGAATGGCCACTCGTAATCTCATCGTCAAATCAAAACCAAATCCATAATTCCATGCAAAAATATAAATAATGCAAGGTATAAAATAAGGCACCATGCCTATCTTATCAGTCCAACTGATAATACTGGCTCTTAGGCACGGCTTCTAGCTGAAAACAGTCTCATCATGTATAACCCAGTTATGCATGACCCAGTGTGAAGACATCATTTTTAAAGTCTTAATTGTACCTAGTGCACAAGTTTTCAAAGCATGTAGCATTCATCAAAAAATAAGGACAAGCAAACCATGAGAGGCCTCAGTCACGTCCATGACATAGGGGTCCCTTACTCACCTCAAGGAAGGGTACGTACTCCCGAGAAATCGCTACTCCTCATCCGTACTTCTTGTTCCAGAGCTCCCGGGCCTTCATTTGCATAACAAGTGTTAGTCTATACTAAAACAGGTCGTATATTATGACTTAAATGCAACTTTATAAGTGAAACGCCCAACTGACATGGGCGTATTCACTGGCCGTGTCAAGACGTGCCCAGCTGACAAGGGCGTACTTGCTGGTTATGTCAGGCTTCGCGAACACACCCAGCTAACACGGGCATATTTGTTGCCCGTGTTAGGCTTTGCTGACACGCTTAGAACAACGTGGGCGTGTCATGGCCGTGTCCGGCAGCTAAACCCTGGTTAACGTTCTCCGATCTGGCCAACCCATTTTTAACTCAATTTATTTATGTTCTACCCTCTTTCATGCATAACTAAGTACGTAGAACAACATATTTCAACCTCGGACTCCAATTTACATAAACGAGGGAGATCACAAAAATTTACCTTAACTTTCCTTTGATAATTTCTTGAAATCCTTTGAGAATTTCTCAAATCTAAAGGTAGATTTGATTTCCTTGACCCTCAATTAGCTTAGAAAGCTTTTGATTGGGTTGGATCGCTCACCCAATTTGCTTCTCCTCTTATTTTCTCTCTCTTCTCTATTTGTTTCTTGTGTCTTCTGCCTATTGTTGACAGTTTTGAGGTTGAAGATGACTCAACATGCCCAGCCGATACAGCTGTACCTGGTGGGCGTGTCCTCAATCCTTGACACGCCTAGGGTACGGGCGTACCCCTGGTCGTGTTAAGCCAAATTTCTCCAACTTATAAAAAGATTAAAAATTTTAATCTTCTAAGTGTGCTTTATATTCCGACATTACTTCTAATTACCTCTAAGGCATACTTTATACACATCATATGAATGAACACCAAGTTCAAAAAAAAATATAACAACGAAAAATAAGATGTACATCTTAGTACATAAAAGAAAAGGACTTAGAGAAGTCTGGTGTTACATCATGGATCCTCGCAAGATCATTAGGTAGTCTCAACTGATATGCCACTGCTCCAATTCTCTCAATAACTTCATACGGTCCTATGTAACGCAGACTTAACTTACCATGTTTTCCAAACCTCAATATGCCTTTCCATGGAGAAATTTTCAGGAACAACTTATCCCTAACTTTAAATATCAAATCGTTACGACAATTATCCGCATAACTCTTTTGTCTATTCTGAGTAATCTTCAATTTGTACCGAATAACTTGAACTTTATCTGTAGTCACCTGCACAAGTTTGGGACCTATCAGTTTCCTTTCGCTTACCTCATCCCAACATACCAGAGTTCTACACTTTCTGCCAAATAGTGCCTCATAAGGAGCCAAGTCAATGCTAGCTCGATAACTGTTATTATAGGCAAACTCCATCAATGGTAGATGTGTATCCCAACTCCCTTTAAACTCTAAGACACAGGACCTAAACATGTCCTCTAGTGTCTGAATAGTCCTCTCATACTAACCATCTGTCTGAGGGTGAAATGTAGTACTAAACTTCAATTGTGTACTTAAGGCATTCTGCAGACTTGGCCAGAATCTAAAGGTAAACCTTGGGTCACATTCTGAAACAATCTAGATTTGTGTACCATGCAGCCTCACTATCTCATCCACAGACAACTGAGCTAGCCTGCTTAACGGATAGTCATTTCTGATTGGGATAAAGTGTGCGGACTTTGTCAATCTATCCATTATCACCCATATAGCGTTATTACCCCTCTGACTCCGTGAAAGCCCTATTACGAAGTCTATAGTGATCTTTTCCCACTTCCACTCTGGAATTGGGAGAGGCTATAATAATCCTGCAGGCTTCTGATGTTTCTCCTTAACTTGCTGATAGGTTAAACACTTGGCAAGAAACTCTGCTATCTCTTTCTTCATCCCTAACCACCAATAATGTTCCTTCAGGATGTGGTACATCTTCGTACTACCGAGATGCATAGCATAGGCTAAGGAATGAGCTTCCTCTAAGATCTCTCTCTCCAGAACTTTTACATCTGTCACACACAATCGTTGCCCTTTCATCAAAGTATCATTATCTCTAACTGTAAACTCTATCTCTTGCCTCATCTTAACTGCATTTTTTCACTTCATCAACGGTGGATCCTATTTCTGTCCCTCTCTAACTTGATCCACCAAAATGGGACGACATAAAACGTGGAAATCATTGCTCCTGAGTCTATCATACTCAATCTGACTCCTAGAGACCACATTTCCACTAAGAGTGGAAGGTAAATTATTTTCAGTTGAGCTAGTGAGCTCGTAGGTCTCCTACTTAAAGTATCGGCCAATTCATTGGCCTTCCCAGGGTGGTACTCCAATATGTAGTCATAATCCTTTATCAGATCTAACCATCTCCTTTGCCTCATGTTCAACTCCTTCTAAGTAAACAAGTATTATAAACTCTTGTGGTCTGTGAAGATCCTACAAGGAACACCATACAAATAATGCCTCCATATTCTCAAGGAAAAGACTACCGCTGCTAGCTCTAAATCATGAGTAGGGTGTGGATAGCCAATTCATTTTGAGAATGACATCAAAATCTCAGATATCTAAGATGATCAGATCTGCTGAAAACTCCTAACCATTTATCAGTAGCTTACTGCCACTAAATACTCTCTCGGCTAAGAGTATGTTTCAAGCTGGAATGGAAACTATCATCCCAGTATTGAGCAACTGAGGTTTAACACTCAAACATGCAAAAAAATGTAGAGCCATAAAGGAATGTGTTGCACCAGGATCTATTAAAGCATAGGCGTCTTGCCCGTAAATAGAGATCATACCAGTTTCTACCTCTAGTGTGGCATCAACATCTTGCTGAGTTACTACAAAAACTATGCCTTGTGTGTGGGGTCTACCTGTCTATCCTATCAAAACTATTCCTCTACCTCCTCTACCTCTACTAGATGCAGGAAAGCTTGACCCCCTAACTTAAGAGCCTATGCCTCCCTCTTTGAACCCCCCTCTAGCTTGTGGAGGTCCTGAAGATGCCACTACTGACCTCTTTCTAGTCTTCAATCGTGGGCAATCTCTCTGAAAATGGTCTTTCTATCTATAATGGAAACAACCTGTTGCCTTCTTACAATACTCACCCAGGTGTCTCTTACCACAAGTAGCACAGTTTGGGCAAGTTTTCCATGTGTCACGGGAGTCCCTGGGTCCATGTGGTGACCTATAGGATTTCTGACTAGACAAACTCCCTCTATTGAACTTTTTGCCACTGGTCCATCTTGACTTAATCTTCTATAACCCTGAACCCTGAGAAGAGCCTGTTGGTGCACTACGCTTCTGTTATACCCTTATACTTTGTGTAATTTCAGTTGCATTCCTCTTTACTTTCACTGCAGCGTCTACTAATTCCCTATAATGTGTCTGTGAGGCTAGAGATAGATGAATCTTTAACCTGGGACTCAAGCCGACCACAAATCTCTTACATTTCTGTTCTTCAACATCGGAAATAAATGAAACATGTCTGAAAAGTTCCGAAAACTTCTTCTCATATGCCATCACCGACATTGAACCCAGTTATAGTCGAAAGAATTCTTCTACCCGAGCATCTTTATAACTCTGGGGGTAAAACCTCTCTGTGAATTCCCTCTGAAAATCCGACCAAGACAAACCATCCAGATTTCGTCTCTCGATCGCCTCACACCAATTCTTTGCCTTCCCCTCAAGGAGAAAGGTGGAAAATATTACTCTCTGGTCCTATGTGCACCCTGCAACTTTGTATATCTTCTCAACTCGGTCTAACCAAGTGAGTGCACTCTCCAGGTCTCCATTTCCATCAAATGGCTTAGCCCCTAGCTTGCATACCCGCTCTATCGAGCATCCTGATACTTCCATATTCTCCCGTGACTGCCTCATAGCCGCCGCAAGTATTTGAGTCATCTGTTTGACATTCACATTCACCCCAGCCAGTCCTGCCGACCCTAACGGGATTGAGGTTGATTCATATAAGCACTTGTTGAATCCGACAAGTGTTCACCTTCTCATATTGGTGGTACCTCAAGCGTAGGAGCCATTGGAATAGTTCTACGAGGACGCCCACGACCTCTTCTATGCATCGTGCTGTGTATAGACAAAATGCAAATGTATAAAACCTCATGTCTTGATGAAATTTATGCAATGTATGTAAATCATAACGTTTTCTAGGTTACCTCACTTTTAAAACAACTTAAAAACATTTTGGAATATAAGAGGTAACCTTTGGCTCTGATACCAAACTTGACAGCACCCCATCCTACCTGAACTAGACGATCTGCCCGGCACCTCACGAACACCCTCTAGTTGATATAATCCCACTAGAAAGTCTCCATGAAGCTAAGCCTCATTTCATTTATTAATTAAACACCTTGATTTGATTCATTAAAGCATAATTAATGGAGTTTGGTTTTGAAAAGTCCTTTAAAAAATTTGACAGCATAACAGTTGTATTTTGAACAAACCCAAAATTTGTAACAACCTGTAAAACACTTTTAAAGCACTTCCATATACAACATACACTCCACTACTACTTCAGGACTTCAAGTCCATTCAGAAACCAACACAACAATTTCCATATGATCATTTAAATGTAAATTCAAAACATTACATGCATTGATTTAAAAGAGTTATTACAAGGTAGGTTATCCAAAAACCTTATATATCTACATGACATGTTTCTAATGCAGAAATTGAAATACAGTTATGTATAATGCAAAATACCTACACAACAACACTTGATGAAGATGGCAACCCGTATAGTGGAGTCCTATCTATCCGCGCCTCTAAGTGAGCACCTGGGAGGTTATTTTAAAAACAAAAGAGAGTGTGAGCTAAATGAGCTCAGTGAGTGTTATGAATTAAATTTAAAACACTTATAAAGTTTTAACCTCCATGAAAGAAGTTTCTTTATCAAAAACAATTGAGTGAAACATAAACAAAACCTTTGAAAGCCACAAACTTGTGATTTACAACAAAACATTAAAGGCTTAAATCCTTTCATTCATTTACTTCATAAAACACTTTCTTTCTTTTCCATATGGTACTCTTAGGTTTTAAGGCCCTAGAGCGGAATCTACATCGCTTACCCGTGCCCACTAAGTTAACCTCTAGTAACGTTTACCCGTATCAGGTTAACCATTACATACTGATTGTTATGACCTTACTCATAATGATGCTCACACCGATGGTGACGACCTTACTCACAACAGTGTAGCACAATATATACTCCATATGTGAAAAGGGCGACACATAGGACATACTCAATCCCACCCAAGTTAGTGATAGACACCCCCAACACTACCATGCACATTAAGACATACTTTGATCGATAATAGCATATACATATATCCTCTCGGTATACCATAGGCTAAAATAAAATCAATTATCATAAGGATTCACCCCAATCTAGCATAACTGTAGCCACAATGCGTTCGTATTATCCTGGACGAATTGGGCAGTGCGTATTTCCTTGTGTTAATGCCTTCGCTTCGATAACACCACGTATTACGAGCGTATCATTGAGCGTTTACAGACCAGACACAAATTCAATACAATTCCAATTCATATTCTATATTAAAACAAAACATACTAATTTCTTTTCCATAAGAGATCTTTAAAATCTCAATCATAACATAATCATGTTCGACTTCAATCCAATTCTCAATATGCGCAAAATTCATAATATTGATTTTCAATGCTAAGTAATCAAATATTGAGATCATTGGAAATAAATTCCATAAACTCATTCCAAATCCATTCATTTTTCATAAAACCATTTTAATTCATGACCATATATCATAAAATATGTTCAAGCCATTTCATATATCATAAAAATCATAAATCATAAAAGTCGGTTTAAAATAACACTCACTATTTTTGTTTCTCTGTCAATCTCTTTATGCGTACGGTGCCTATTCTTTCCGGGAATATCTCTTCCTTAACGAGTTCCTATAACATGAAAATTATCGCCATAAGTTTCCGTATCATCATATTTTCTTTTTAAAGGAAAATAACTTAACCAGACTTTCCATAACTTAGTCTTAATTTTCATAACTTAATTAAAACTCTAACATTCAAAATGCCTTAACAAAATCAAACTTTCCATACTTTTGCCAAAAGTTGCCTAGTTCCATAGGGTTTTAAGCCAATTTGTCTTCTAACCATATGTTCCCTAGTGTCCCTAGCGCCTTAAATTTCTAATGACATCAAGACCCTGCAAAATTATTCAGGAATCCAAGATTTATAACCTAATATGTTCAAGCTGTACACAAACAGGGACAAAATTTCAGAACTCACTTCAAGTCAGATTTTGAACCTCTTATAGACAGATATAGGCTTCGAATTCTTCACAGAACTTAGAGCCCTATATATCTAGTTTTATACGCCTTTTAAATCACTCTATTTGGTTCAGTATTCCGAGATCTATTCCCAGAATACTACAGACTGTTCAAAATCAAGGTAGAAGAATTGGAAAGAAAAATAGGGCACACTTCGGGTCAGGTTTTGGACCTCTTAAGGACATAATCAAACTTGGAGTCCTTCATGAAAGGTATAGCCATATGTGTGTAGATTCAGACGCCTTGAAAATCAATTCATTTGGACCTCTATAACTCAAGATAGCATCAATTGACCGTGCACTGGTCGGCAGAAAACCATCATCTTAACCTAGTTTCATAATCCTCTTAACCCTAATTTCATAATTATCACACAAGCAATGCACATAACCAACCCTGACATGTATCGTACCCATACTCCTTCCATTCACCTCTCCATTTCACACATTATTCATCTCATCATCCAACCCTAGATGCATCTTACTATTTCTCTTCCTTTAATCATTCAATCATGGTATTAACCCAATTTTCTCTTCATCATTTAATCATGTCTTATTATCATATTTCCAAGTATATAACACCTTAATCAAATCATTCAACTCAACAAACTAACCATGACATCCAAAAAAATCAACTAAAGAGGAAGAGAAGATGACTAACCTTACTTTGAAACTATCTCACTTTTTCTTTGTAGATGATGTAGGAGTTGTCTTCTTTGCTAGGTTAGAAAAAGAAACAAAAGTTGTGTGAAATGGAGGAGAGAACCGTGTAGATGGAGTAAGATGAGAGAAATCAAGCTTCTATATTCTCCATGGTTCATATGCAGGTGGAGAGAAGAAGGAAGAGAAAAACTCTAACATTGCTTGGTTTTGGAGACACCTATGTACACTCCTCCTCCATCTCTCCTTTGGTTTTGTTTTAAACCAATTTTGTCCTCCTCCATTTAATGCCCATTTAATGTTCACTTTACCAACTCTTTACAAGCCACACTCTCTTCACTCCTTAGCCACACACATACACCCTTAGACAAAAATACTTAAGACCAACAATTTTACATACATACAATTTTACATTTACATATACATGTATGTATTGAAGTGATCTAAAGTCAATCGGGTGGGTCCCACCAAGTCCTGATTACTGATTTTTTTTTCGAAAACTCAAATTAACAGTTCCGATGTTGCAAATCTATCGGGACAAATAATAACCTCATTAGAATCTATTCACTTTATTTTCTCCCCAAGACATCAATTTCTATCAAAGTCATTTTTATCTAATACGTGCAGGATACACCAGTTTCATACTGGGCGTATGCTGGATACCTGATACGGCCATGATACGCCCATATCATACTGATAATTACAAAGTTTGTGTAATTATTCAGTTGAAATTGTTGTAATTGTGTTGTTTAATGTCCAAATTTTAATACAAAAATATTCTTTGTTCGTTGTTTAATGTGATTTTTATGTTACTGCTTGTTTCAGTAAAGGTAGAGGATAATGCTTTATTTTTGGTGCAGGAATGGAGAAATATCATGTGAAGAATGGAAAGAAGTAGAAGGGAAGAAAGATAAGTACGGTGGCTGCTGGAGAGGAAGCCACAATCTTGGCAGAAGGAAGATTTTAAGTAGCCACGATCTTGGCCAGTCCCACGATTGTGGTTTCGCGAAAAGAAGGCAAACCACTAGCTTGGAACCAGAAATGCGATCGTTGCTTGGCAATAATTGAAGGCACGCATGCAGATACAGAAGCACGAGCGTGGAATCATAATCACAATCATGGAATGGGAAGCACGATCGTGGCTTGGCAATAATTGAAGGCATGCACGCAAATACAGAAGCACGTTCGTGTTCTCCAAAGCACGATCATGGAATCCAAAGCACGCTCGTGGCTTCGCAGGTATTGAACCCACGATCGTGCTTTCATAAGAGCGATCATGGCTTCTCAACTCAGAGTCGAACCCACGAGCGTGGTTTCATAAGCACGTTTGTGTTATTCAAAGCACGCTCGTGGCTTTGAAAGCACGATCATGGCTTCACCAAATAGGACTGAAACCATGATCATGACATAAGAGACACGCTCGTGACTTGCCAGCAACAACAAACGACATCGCTTCACTGTAGGTTTAATGAATATAAAGACAAGAAGGAATATTCATGAGGCAATCCCGAGGCCGCCAGTTGAGAAACAAGAAACATATTTTTACGCAGAGAAGGAAATCAGAGAAGGGAAGCCAGAGTTATTCACTGAGTTGGAGACGCCAGTCTCCATATTTTTCAGTTGCATATTTTTATAGGACGCAGAGGATACAAACTACATTTTGTTTAATTTCAAATATTTTTATTGTTTTCATTTTGTAGCTACGTACTGTCGACATGGATATTTTGATTGTTGAGAATGTTTTTATGATGATGCGTAGCTAAGCTTTATATAGAGACTGCTTTTGAACCACCTTGTTAAGCTTTTGCTATGATTTATTGAAT
>JANIMX020212935.1:0-10570 GCA_024582655.2 Erythroxylum kunthianum | reverse complement strand
CTCGGTAAACTACGCAGATATCTACGATAAAGCGAACCTTCTAACACCCCGCACAATCCTCGCGCACGGTATCCATCAATCCATTTAAAGAATTACGACCCGTTACTCAACCTTTTCAATCTAACAGATTTTCGTTTACAGATCTACCATCTACATCAGTAAACCATATTTTACCTTGATCACACTTCTTGAAATTAGAAAGACCTTTAAACTTTGATAGACCTCTTTAGATAAAGGATCTCATACCTAAAAAGGATACAACACAAGAGTTAGCATAAATAAAAACACAATTAAATGAACTTTCCACCTATTTTAAAACTATGTTATGAGTATCACACAATAACTACTTGAATTATTGGAAAAACAAATTCTGATAGAAACACAAATTAAAACCTTATTACAAAAAACCTCCCAAATGTATATCCTATTAAATAATGAATTAGAAAAACAATAGATAGAATAAACCATCATCAAAAATTAGCATTATACCATGCTTTAAAGAAATTATTTAACGAATGGATTAATGAACATAATCATAATACTACTACTACTACATCTAGTCTTAATCACCCAGACTAATTTGTACATATGGTATATAGGCTGGAAACACGAGGTGCAATTGCATAGACGCTTATCGGTGAAATATACCATGAGCTGAGCAGCCACAGATACAGTTTTAACTGTCCTCAAGGCACAAAGCCACGTACTGATGGCACAAAATAACAATTTAGACATTTTACACATCATTTTCTATGATGATATGGCTGTACTCATGTTAGTAGCTTATTACCTTGTAGAATATCTAGATCAACTCATGGCAGAAGCTGATAATGAACACCCTTTGTAATTAAATGGCATCTAGTAGTACTGAATGTCAGGATTGTATCCAGATCCATACAGAAATAAAAAGATTAAATGCACTTGTTTTAGAACTTGAAAATAATTATGATTATAATCTTAATCGTTTACAAAATCTTTTATTCTCTCCTTGTAAACAACTTAATTGGCTTAAAATCAGAGTAGAAATTTCCAAAAAAGAATATGAACATGCTAGAGATCAAAAGATTGCTAAACATAAGGAATTAACAATGCATTATAAACAAACTCATTTGAATCCATTAGTAAATCCATAAAATATGTCTTTTTCATTTTTATTTTATGCAGTTTATGTATTTACTTTTATTGCATTTTATATTATTTTGCTTTACCTACATTTGTTTACTTATATGCCTGTCTTACTACTTTAGATCGATTTGAACTTGAACACTTTTTTCACAAATTATTATATTATAAGTTTAATAAAATACTAATTACCTTTGTACTAAACCCATTAGACTATGACTAATAATTGTACTATATGTCTCCAATTAATTTCAGATATGAAATATATAGATAGTATGATCATTGACTTAACCAAACAACATAATGATGTACAACAAAGGTTAAAATATATAGAATTTTTTACAAACCATAGGATCTCATTTTACAACCTAATATACTTAAAAGATTACAGGATTTCCTGATCAATTAAAAAATGTTAAAGAAGTTTTCTAGGATTACTTAACTATATATCTGACCAAGGATTTCTATATATATATATTAAAATGAGGGCATTTTTAATGCTTTTAAATAACTATAAGTGTTGAAAACAGTGACTTAAAAGTATTTTTAAAAGTTTGTTTTTGTAAAGGTTTGGCTAGCCTAAAAGTTTGCTTTAGTTAGCATAATATAGGATCAAAAATTTATATAATTGGTGTTGTCTATCAAGCTAAGAGATAGGCTAGCCGAAGTTTATGGTTTTCTAGACAAATGTAGCTAAAAAATAGTCGTTGTAATGACTATTTTATACATCTAATGATCATTTGAGTTGGTTTGGGTATAAATAGACCATTTTGAGTTGTGAAAAGAACATTTGTCATACTAGAGAATTGTTAAGGGATCGTTTAATTTCCTATATTTTTTTATTGTAATTTTTAATATTTTTTCCGATTTTTTCCGATTTTTTCAAACATAAACAAAAATTTGTTTGGTTGTTAATTTAATGTGGTTACATTTTTATTACTGATAATAATTATATATTAGATAAATTTTAAAATAATAAATTTATTTATTTATAATCTCTTATATAATATTCATTAACAAATTATAAGTAAAATTTATTATACATTTCATTTAAATAATAATTTAATAAATAAATATTTATTTTTAATATATATTTTTAATTATTAAAGAAAATTTTATATATTTTAGAGATATTTTAAATTTAAAGTATATTTATTAAGCAATTATTAAATTAAATATTTTTAAAATTTAAAGTTATTATAAAAATTTAAATAATTATATATATCATTTATAATTTTGATTAGTAATTCATATTAAATAATACATATTTAGTTGATGACAAATTAGATTAAGACAAAAAAAATAAAAATAGAATACAAAAACTACCTTTTATGGTTTTCTTAAGTTACGAAAACTAAAAGAAACTAAAATAAAGAGCAAAAAATCAAAACTCTAAATAACATTTTTTAACATAATTTGAAAATAAAAAATAAAAACCAAAGTGGAAATAAACATGCACTAAAAGTCTTAAGACATTATAAAGTAAATGTATGCATTAGAAAACATATATTGAACTCTAGTTTATTAGTGTGGGTAAGTTGAGGAGATTTTAAGTTATATATGGTTGTGCTAATGGAACATTTGGTAAAAGGTTCCTTTTGATAGTTTCTCTTAACCTTAGAAAAGATATGAAAAGGTTTCCTCGTTAGATGTGGAAAAGTAAAGTGATTATAAAAGTTCCCCTTCACATGTAGTAAACAAAAACAATTGTAAGAAATTTCCATCACTTATTGAAGAAAAAAGATAATAAATTCTTAAATAGAGCTTATGGAGTGGACATGGGTTAAGCTTTATTTGGCTGAACTAATATAAATTTGTTTTGTCTCTTTCCATATCCTTGTATATTATTCTTATGATTAATTTATTATTTATTTTATGAATTTCTTTTAGAATAGATAATTCATTCATTAGTTTTCAAATAGGCCAAATAAAATTTATGCACTCCCTCTCATGTGTCATTTGGGGACAAATAAATGTCTTATATACATCATAGTCCATTTTATGTTAGGTCGTATTACTTTCCTCATGTACATGTATAGATGTATTTAGTAATTTTACAGCCTCTTACTCTATATTTGATTTTAACATTCTAAATTTCATAACTTTTACTGTTTAACTTTTCACATTTATTAAATTTAACAAAAAGTATGCATTGATGTAGTAACTATGTTTAAAAAACCAAGTTTTTATAAAAAGAAAGGAAGCAAAATATATGCTCATTAATATCATATCATGCAAACATTTTTTTTAATTGTTATGGATAAGATGAATAATTGTTTTCAATTGATTATAAAATAAAAATTACACAAAATTATCAAAATTCATTCTTATAACAATTGCATACTAATTATCATACTTAAGTCCAAGCAAGCTCAAATAACATATGTAACTTAATAATTAAGATTAAAAATAATAAAAATGCTTGTACATAGATAAATACAAAATAAATGACCATACATTAAACATGTAATTTAGCAGTACATATATGACATCGATATAAACATGCGTGTATTTAACTATATAAAAAATAGTCGTAATATTGCACACACAATTCCATATAATTTAGAATAACCTCCATAAGAATCCAATCTAAATTATAAATGACATAAGTATAATGAATCTTACATAAAACAGAGTAGAAATAACATATTTTTCCCAACTCGACCAAACTTGACATAAAGTTAACGAGCTCAATCTAATTTAATTTGGCTTCAGGCTGAGCTTGAGTTGCTGACCCTTCTCTTATTTTTAACATGAAATGGGATCATTTTATGCTAGGTAAAACGACATCATTTCAATATATATATGCCTCTTCTTATTGTATTTTTCAGATATATTGTAGATTTATTGATATTAATCCTCATTATCATCAACTCCATGCTTCTCGTTCAAAGTCTAAATGCAGTCGTCCTTGCCCAATCATCCTTTATTCTACTCGTCTCGAATCACACTCACTATAAAGTAATTGCTTCATTGCTCCCTCTTCAATGAAGTTGATTCGAAATAGACAAGTGGACAACTTTTTGTTAGACCTATTAGGAGTTTCTCTTGTAATAATTTCACTTCCTCAAACAACGTGCATATTTTTGGACTTGGATACCTACTTTTTATTATTTGCTCTAATGATTTGTACAAAGAATTTCTTGCCATGCTAGACTGTTTGTAATAAATGGGACTTTTTACAAATTTCTCTAGTAATAATTTCGCTTCTTTAAAAAAGTCTTATGATGGTAGCTCTAATTTGTATGGGAAAGAGATGGGGAAGAGAGCTATAATTCCCCATCGATTTCTCATTTCTAAGCTTAAGTTATTAAGATCATTATCTGCTATTATCGGGAGCGAGAATGAGTAACAATTATGTGATAAATAACTTTCACACCAGTTAGAAAAGCTCCATGTAATCTATGATTCCTTTCTTTCCACGGCCTCGTCTGTGCATCGTGATGTGCATTAGGAAAAATGTAAATGTGTAAAACTTTATGTCTTGAACAATATACAATGCATGTAAATCACAACATCTTCTAAGTTACCTCTCTTTTAAAACAACTTCAAAAACAATTTGTAAATTTTTGGAACAAAAAGGAAGCAACCTTGGCTCTAATACAAACATTGGTAGGCCCCTATCCTGATACGACTAGGCGACCTGCCTGGCACCCTACGAAAAACCTCTAGTCGATATCTAATCCAACGGCAATGCCTACATGAAGCTAAGCCTCATTCCATTTTCCAATTAAAATACCTTGACTCAAATTAAATAAACATAAGTAGTGGAGAATCTTATTTTGTAAAATTCTTTAAAAAAATTGGCAACACAACGGTTGTATTTTGACAGTCCCAAAATTTCCAAAAACACTTGTAAAGTAGTTTCAAAACACTTCTATACTCAATCAAATTCTCCACTACAAACCTTTAAGTCCACTCAAAAGCAATTTAAAAAAAATTCATGCATTCATTTAAAAGTATTTATGTACAACCTTGTTTATACAAAAACTATGTACATAGAAGACATGTTTATAAAGATGAAATACAAGTGAAGATATGTACAATGCAAAAATGCCTGCACAAGCATATGGCGAAGATAGTTACGTGTGTGGTGGAGTCCCGGCTATTGGAGCCTCTGAGTGAGCACCTAGGAGGTTATATTTAAGAACATAAGATAAATGATAAGCTAAACGAGCTCAGTGAGTGTTATGGTTTTTAAACAAAAGATTTGTAACTACTTTAACCTCCGTAAAAACAATTCTTTATATGATTAATAGACATATAAATCAATACATGGGTCTGCCTCAATTTAATACAAATTCAATTTTTATGTAATTCAATTAGATGTCAATTGAAAGCATAAGCAATGTCGTTTCAATGCCAAATCAAAGCATGTATCACTTTCATAAAATTTTGGATATCAAAAGCATTTCAATCTCAAATCAATACCAAGTCAAAACATGTGTAATACTCATGAAATTGACTTTCAAAGTCAAATAGTAGCATCAATGAAATTATTCATAAACATACTTTGCATGGTAAGGTCAAAATCATCTTTATAAAATTAACGTAAAAACACACTCACTGTTCGTCGTTTATCTTTAAGCACACTCACGTGTTGCGTGCCTCTCCTTGACCAACACAATTTGACAGGATCCCATCCTACATAGATTGGGTGACCTGCTAGCACTCCATGAATACCCTCCAATAAATACCTATTTTTCATCTCATTGAAGAGTGTCTATGAAGCTAAATCTTCTTAAAACATAACTTGTCTTTATTCACATAATATAAGTAGTGGAGTATTGTTTCTAAAAAGATTCCTTTAAAAAATTTCGGCAGCACAACAGATGTATTTTGATTAACCAAAAATTTAAAAATATTCTGCAAGACAATTCAATATATTCATAACTCCACTACATACAGGACTTCAAGTCCCTTCAGAAACAATCATAAGAGTTCCCATACATTCATTCAAAAGCAGTTGTTGTTTGAAGCAACAACCAAACATTTCATGAATTGATTTCAAAAATGTTATTACAGGAGCGTGTATCCAAAAACTTGAAATTTACAAGACATGTCATGATGCGGAAATTAAATATATATGTGTACAATGCAAATGTCCCTATATAGCAGAACTTGACGTAGACGGTTGTCTGTGTTGAGGAGTCTTCTCTAGCCTTACCTCTAAGTGTGTACCTAGGAGGTTATTTTGAAAACAAAATGAGTGTGATCTAAACGAGCTCAGTAAGTGTCATGGCATAATTTTCGAAACTCTTATAAAGCTTGAAACCCTGTAAAATAAATTTGTTAAGTTTATACACTTGAGAAAAGTATTCTCAAAACTTTTGGAAGAAAATTTCATCTTTACGTGAAAAGTCACCTGGCACGATCATGATAGAGAGCGTCTTATCATAAATTGCACGATTCTTACAGTGTCACAATCGTGACAGAGATCTTCTCATTGAAAATTGCACGATCGTGACAGAAAGCATTTTGCTTATTTTATCAAAAATTCAATTTCCAAAAAACACATATAAATCTCTTGTAATCTTGACCATAGCCATAGGTTTTAAGGCGACGGAGCAGAATTCTATATCACTTTCCCATGCCCGCAATGTAATAACCTGTAACTTTGCTAAGGGGTTATACTTGAATTGAGTGTCCTTCGTGACAACTTAGGAAATGCATTGTTGTTTACATGCATCCAATACACATGAATTTGCATATAATTTAATTTCATTGCCATATTAGAAAATGCATTTTGAATTGATTGATTCCGGGTATAATTGTCATTAATTGATTTTTGAGTTGATCGGTTTTAAACCGTAGAAGTGTTGCTTGGATGAATTTGCGATTCGTAAGATTTTGCACTAGTAAAACTAGTGTAGAATTCCTTAGACACTTGGGGAATTAATTGTACAAGCCCAATTGATGAGTAGGGCTATTGATATTGTGGAAATTGACATTTGATGGTTGAATTAAATGTTAAATTAATTGAGTGATTAATGGAGGATTAGTCATTAAGTGCAAATTGAACCTATTGGGAAATTAGCCATTAGGAAGAGGCCCATAAAAATTAGGCCCATGTATATATGTATGGATACATGTCTTGTTGAAATTGGATGCATACATACATGTATTTATACAAGAGTTGTTTTAAGCTAGCCAATTAGGAGTTGACATGTGGCTAAAAAGGAGATTTTAATTAAATGAGGAGTGGTGTGTGTGTGTGTGTATCAGCTGAACTCCTTGCTCCTTCCTCCTTATTTTCGTAACCTTACCTAGAACAAAGAGAGAAAGAGAGCTCATGTGTGGTGATTTTGAAGCTGAAATCGTTGGTGTTTTGGGTGAAAGAGAAAGAAGAGGTTAAGAGTTTTGCAAGAGGTAAGCTTTTTGGAGTTGCATGTGTTTATTTTCTTTCTCCTCCACCTACATACTTTCTGCCATTGTTGTGCATTATTGATGATGACAGTGGTGTAGTGAAAGGGAGTGATTGTGGAAAATGAAAATGCATGTAGATGAATGTTGTGTTCTTGAGGTTGAAAGAATTGAGAACTAGGTCATTTTCGGATTTTCTGTTCATCTGTATTTTTTGACCTGATTTGCATATTTTTAGAGAATGAATTTGTGGAAATTTAAAGAATAAAAGTTTTAGATACATGATTTATCTTTCTGAATTCAAAAAGTTAGGACAAAATATTGAGTCTAGCTCAAGATATGCGTGTTTTTACCAAATTTGTGCATATTAAACCACCTGATTAGAAATTTGAAGGTTGGAAGAATATTTGAGGATTTTAGAGTCGCAATTAGATGAATCATAGAGCATGAAAGTTGTTAATTGATGTATTATGAACGTCTATATGAAATTTAAGAGTTAAAAGATGTCTAGACAATTAGTTATGGTGATTTTGGTGTGTAATGTACATAGAAATGTTGCCTGGAAAAGTATGCAGGTTGTGGATGTTGATAGACGTGGTTTGGTATTTTGATGATAAATTGCACTACAGACATCCAAATGGGATAATTATTTTTGAATATGAACATAGACATATAGATCTTAAAGTTTTGTGAAATGCATAATGTCTGAATTCGATTCCCAAGTGATTCCAAAATCTGATCGAAGTTTGTCTAAAAATGTTCGTAACCCATCTCCACACTCGTGGCTTGGAAACCACGAACGTGGGATGAGCCACGATCGTGGTATTTAAACCACGATCATGGGCCATGAACGTGGAATCGAAACCAAAAATGTGGTTTCGAAACCAAAAACGTGGGATGAGCCACGATCGTGGTATTTAAGCCACGATCGTGGTATTTAAACCACGATCGTGGCATTGTTACCTGAATGGGTTTGGAGCTCTGCCGACCATCAATTAGTATTTTTAGGATATCTTTGGCTGTAGATGTCCAAATGAAGAGATTGTTTTTGTGTTGGAAAGATGAGACATAGGGATACAACTATTATTAGAGGACATTAATGTTAATTATACTTCTAATAGGTCTGAAAAGCGAATGGAAATAAGAACTAGAATTTTTGTTCCTATTCAAGATAGTCCCTGATTTAAAATGTTCTAACTTTTTATCTAGACCTCAGATTGACTTGAAATTTGGACAGTAAGCGCCTAACATCTTTTCATTCCTTCCCTCAAAATTTAAGAACCATTTTAATTCTCTATGTAAGTCAATTGGCTTCTGCAGATCACCTTTCCTTGTGATCCTCTCAAATTGCGTTTAGATTATGTCTTAATGAAAATTTTCGATTGAGTTAGATACCCAGGAGAGTCATTTGAGCATGCATAAATCATGACATACATACATAATGATTTGATTGAACAGTATTTGATAAGTGAAAAAATTGAATGTGCTTTTAGATGATCACCAATTGCAACCGCATTCGTATATTGCCAGACCATCCAGGCAATAGCTTTGGAAAATCTGTGAGTCAACATAGATTGTGTTATTCCTTGTATATATTTGATTGAATGTATTGTGATCTGAAAATTCTGACTTTGTGATAATGAAGCATGTATTGAGTGTTAGGCTTAGGTCCGATAAATTGTGTTGATTCAAATGTGAGGGAACCCTCTGGGTCTCCCAATTGAATTGTGTAAATTGCAATTATGAACAAAATGTTATTGCCATGAATGCGTATATGGAAATTACTGATTGTATACTCAACTTTATGTTGAATGCCGGACTTATGTCCGATGAATTTGAATTGCACTGTATGAATTGAATTGATTGAAAGTGATGTTGCATGTCATTGCACGAACATGCATAATCGCTAAATTAAATGTTGTGACTTTGAGGAACGATAATTACCGACTGGAGCGAAAGCTCATATTACCGACTTGAGCGAAAGCTCATATTACCGACTGGAGAGAAAGCTCATATTGTGCACAAGAGCCATGAGCTCTCATTTTGATTGGACTGAAAACTTGATTGAACCTGGTGTCCAGAAAGGACACGGGTAACTGATATAGGGCTCGGTCACAACTAAGAGCTAAAGAAATTAGTCCCAGGTGCATTTTCATTTCATTTTAAATATGATATGTGACAAATTGATTATTGAAACTGATGGAATTTACACTGCAGCTGTGCACCTTCGGCAACAAAACAACACATGGTTGTTGTCGTTGGGCACCTTCGACGAAAAAACAACACAACGATGCACCTTTGGTGGGAAAAATAGCCCGTTGGCACTACCGCTAGAAACTTTAGGTCAGAAAACAACCTAAGGATGCAGCTTCGGTGGAAAAATAGCGTATTGAAACTACCGTTGGGCACTTTTGGTGAGAAAACAACAAATGGATGCTGCCGCTAGGCACTTTCGGCAAGAAATTAGAATTTTTTGTAGAAAAATAGCTCATTGGCCCTTCCGCTAGGCACCTTCGGCAAGAAAAAAGTACATGGTTAGTGACGTTGGGCACCTTTGGTGAGAAAACAACCCAAGGATGCACCTTCGGTAGGAAAAATAGCTCGGTACCACAACCCCTGGACACTTTTAGCAAGAAAATAGCCCAAGGACGCAGCTTTGGTGGGAAAAATAACTCGTTAGCACTGTCGCTGGGCACTTTCTGTATGAAAACATCACTTGGATCCTACCGCTTGGCACCTTCGGTAAGAAATTAGAACTTTTGGTAGGAAAAATAGCTCGTTGGCAGTTCTGCTAAGCACCTTCGGCGAGAAAATAACACATGGATGATGCTGCTGGGCACATTCGGTGAGAAAATAGTCAAAAGATGCATCTTTGTTGGGAAAAATAGCCCGATGGCACTGTCGCTATGCACTTTCTATGAGAAAATAGCACAGGGATGTTGCCGCTGGGTACCTTCGGCAAGAAAACAACACTTTTGTTAGGAAAAACAACCCTTTGCATTACCACTAAGCACCCTCAGCGAGAAAACAACACATAGTTGTTGCCCCTAGGCTCCTTCACTAAGAAAATAGCACAAGGATGGAC
>JANIMX020212844.1:0-10571 GCA_024582655.2 Erythroxylum kunthianum | reverse complement strand
TGAGATCCCGAGATGAATACCAACATCACTTGGTCTAGATCTCCATGTCTAGTGGGAGTTGACACAAAGTCCATACTATGAACCGATTGGGGTGATAGAATGGTGAAAGGACGAATTGCACGGAAATTATCTATGGAAAGGTTTGTAAGTTGGGGTATTGATTATCGAAGAGTTCGAATGTCAATCCAATTTTTCTCCGATAAATTTTGATCATGATGTGTCATTGAGGAACACACATGATATGATCGAATTAAGAATTAATCCAACTAATTGAACAACCGGGAACCTAAGGATCACACACGTAAAAGTTTTGAAAGAATTCAAATGATTTTACGATATAAAGCTAAGGAAATGATCAATATATGTTCGGACACGCCGAGAATGCTGGACACGCCCAGAACCATCTGGGTGTGTCCGAAGGGCGTGTGGGGTTAAATGACTACATGCCCATCTGGGCGTGTCGCCTGGGTGTGTCAGAACACAAAGAACATTTATAATGTTCATTTTTTCAGCTTGTTCATAAGAGAGTTCTTGATTTTTCTCTCAATTCGTAAATACACAAATCAATAGAGATCCAGAAGTGTTCTGGACAAATTTGAGAGTGTTAGTGTTGTTGATGTTCATGCATGTCAAGTAATTTGTTGCTTGATCATGTTGCATGTGACTTAATCAACATAAACTCTCAATTCAGAGTGTTACTTGGTTTTATACCTTGATGATATTCAAAGTTAAATCTCTATACATCTTGAATCTTCAATACTTGTGTGGTTTCATACTGCTGTGAAAGAGTTGGTGTTTGTGACAACCCAACTAAGGAGAAGACTCAAGATTAGAGGAGAAATCACAAGGTAAATATTACTCTTCATAATGTTTTAGTTATCATTTTACACATGCATGTAGATTCTCATATTTTTTGTGATTTATTGGTGTTAAATTTTTTTAAATTTCTTACTTCTACTACCTTGCATGCATGTGATGCACGTCCATTTAAATCCCTACAACAATAACAACACTCAGTAGAAATTTTGTTGTTAAGCGAGGTTTGAAAATGTCTAATAATACACAGTCTTACTCTTAACTAGTAGAAATGTTGTTTTCAAATAACCCACATTAACTCTTTTTTTTCTGTTATAGTTTTTGAGTACTATCTTCTCGCATCTTTTCATTGGAGCTTTTAGATGTTTTCTTTTAACATGACCAAATTACCTAAGTTTTGTCTCTCTTAATTTATCAATAATATTATTTACTTTTATTCTATCTTTTACCATCATATTCTTGATCTTATCTTTTCGGGTAAAGTTATATATTCAACAGAGCATCCTCATCTCTATTTATTTAGTGAGTTAATACTCTCCTCTATAAAACATGGTTGTTGATCGTTGTCACGATTTAGTGGCACAACTTGGTGGTTTATTAGCAACAAACATACAATAAATTAAAATTCCAAGAAGTTGGTCCTTGGCACGACTAAGTGGCGGCTTTTGACCAGACCAGTTTAACTTGGAGTCGCTCGCATTTCATTTTCCATTTTACTTCAAGTCATGAGCAACACCAATAAGCAATAAGCAGTAAGCCACGTTATTATTTTCGGTCACGTAATTGATGTAACCAAGACAACACGTCACCAAAATTTCCTCTTTCTTTTGGGGGGTGTCGGTGTCAACTCTTTCGCATATATTATATTATTTCAGCACTTTAATTTTTATTTTTATTTTATTTTATTACTTCAGCTTAGCCAACTTGCATTTTCCAAAATTATCCCCTTTTGTTTTCTATTTGTCCAAGTCGGCAGTAGTTTGTGTGATTGAAAAAACAATAGTATAATAAATTTAATTTTTTTACCTTACAAAAATCGAAAAAAATGAGTATTAAATATACGTAATTTTTTTCTTGTATTTATTATAAGAAAGTTATTTTCGTGAATTATTGAAAATACAATTGTCACATGTAAAAATACTAAATATTTATAAATCTATTATACAATGTATTGCTTGTTTAGGAAATATCTATAATAAAAGATAATATCATTAAATAAATATTTCCTTTAAATATAGTATAACTTTGTCAATTAATTTTCCAATATTACGAAATCGAATAACATAATTTTTTAATTAAGTATTAGGTTATGCAATGCACAGTAATTATCTAACCAATTGAAATTGAATTCAAAGAACACTAAAATTTCCAATTTTTCAATTTTCATTGAAAATAAAAAAAAATCATTTTCATTAAAAATTTAAAAAACGTGTTCATTTGTTAGTATCAAAAAGTTGTTTTCTATTTTTCAAAACTAAAAATGTGTTCATTTATTGTTTTTGAAAAATTCATTAATGTTGTTTTTTGAAAATGTATTTTCAGTTTGAAAAACTACAACTTTTTTAACAAATAAATTTTTTGAAAACAAGCTAAACTTGTTTTCTAAATTCCTTTTAAATTTTGAAAACTATGAATACAGTTTTCATTTAGAAATTTTATAAAAAAACCTAATATGAACACAAATTTCAATTTTCTGTTTCCATTAGAAAAATTTTCTTGAAAACAAGCTCAGTTGTTTGTAAGTAAACACGCCCTCAGTATCTCCACTTTACGATGGTCGAATAAAAGTCATCAATTGTACACATCATTCTCCTTGTATTTTTTACAAATAGACCGTTTTTATGACTCGAACCCGTGATCTTGTTTTCGTGACTCGAACCCGTGATCTTTAGGTCATAAAGGAGTAACCTTACCTGTAACTTCAAGGCTCGCCCTCTAATAATAATACGAACAAAAATAATAATAATAATAATAATAACTACTAAATTAAGTTAAAACTTATAAGAATTACAATAATCTCCTTACAATTAATTCTTTATCTGAATTTTAGTACGTTAAAAAATTTTATTGCGGATCATGTTCTCGGACCATTGACTATATATATAAACATATGTAAAAACTATACTCTTGCCTTTAGAAATTTTGTTTAACTCAAACTATTCTTCTTCTTTTTTTTGAATTCGACTTCAAGTGAAGGAAGTATAAAGATATTATTTATATGTGATCATTTTTATTTATTCAATTAAATTAAAACTCAATAATCATTTTAATTTAAAATTTTACTATTTAAATATAGACATTAAATAAATTGTAAATAATGTCTAATTTGATTGATATATCTATTATAATTATTTAAAAATACACATTAAATAATAGTAGAGCATATTAAATTGAACACAACAAAGTGCAAGAACAACGTGACTTTAGTTAAAGTGATTTTGCATATACAATTAAACATAAGATTATATCTAAATTACATAATTTAGTACTTGAGTGTTTAAAATAAGCGGTTAATTAGAAGGAAATTGACTTGTTTGTTGGGCGCATATGATGCAAGTTGGTCAAGTTGGTCAGAGCTCGGTCAGCAGTATGTGCGGTACGAAACACTTAAAGATACGGCAAATCAACGACCATTGGTCTGAGGATATTATTTGGGCCCGTGTCCGTACAGGTTATGTCCACGTGGCAACCTTGCATTGGGTGACTTGCACGTGCAAGTGTCTTTTGGAACCCCTGGTCAAAAGCGGAGGATCCAATGTTAGGGTTGGGCTCTCAGAGATATCATTTTAATGATTTGTTGGGAACATTTTTATTTAATAATGATTTTCTAATATTATAATTTTTTTGGTATTAATGTAAACTATTATTATGTGAGAGTTGAGTTAAAGTTTATTTATAATTTAATTTAAAGTCTAATAAAAATTTGAGAAAATATTAAAATCTAATGTGAATTCAAAACTTTTAATCAAATTTTGTTTATTTATTTAAATTAAATTTTATAATTTAAATTGAATCTGTTATTGTCAAAAATATTTCAGATCAGCAGTACATAGTATCGGCTAAGGTTGATAACACTGATTCTAAAATCAGTCGATAGAGTTATGAGAGAGATCTCCTAACCTGTGGGTTCTCAAACTACTCCAAAGTGCGTTTGGTATGAAGAGCAATCGAGAGCTAAATTAAACTAAAAAACTGAAGTAATTGAATAAATATAAATTTGATTGATTGTGTTAGGGAGCCTTTCCCATTGTATTTACACTTGGTATTTATAGGCTACAGTTTCAAGCATCGTATTTATACAGGTAACTATCTGATATGTGCAACAGTTTTATAAAATTTCAAACTCTTGAAGAGTTTCGTGATAATTCAACATCTATCTTATCTAATCTCTAAGGCTTCAAATATGAACGGATTATCTCAAAATCTTATCATATCTGCATATTTTTTAAATTCGGAATCTCATCTTATCCGTATATCATTAGTCGATATTTCTTTTCAATCGGCTACCAGACCATATATCACTAATCGATGTCTCTTTTCAATCAACTATTACCCTGAAATGCTTGACTGGCTTCCGATCACTACTTGATGTCTAACGGCCATTTTATCCTTAAAGTCAAGTGTTAACATAAGAAAAGTTGTTACCGCACTTTGACTTAGCAGCCACAATTGACTGATTCTGTAATCGACTAATTCTGCATCGGCTAAATCTGTATCGACTAAATTTCCCTATTCCAATTAATCTTGGTTCAACTGTTGGTTTCAGATAAATATTTGAATAAGCTAATTACCGTAATCGGCTATCAGCTAAATTATATCTTAGTATTAACAGTAGGTATAACGTGATATATTGGTGTTGTAAGTTCTTATTTGTGGTTTGCATTTTAGAGAGACGCCCATCCGATTTGCCCAGGTTTATTTATCTTTTGTACTTTTGCCCTTTTGACTTCCCACTTTCTAAATTATAGCAGCCCAATCACGGACTACTAAACAGTGAATCAAATAAGGCAATTAAAATCTCATTAATTTTGTGGCCAAATAATGACAGCAATAAAAATATTTAATAAAAATTTCGCTTTTTTAGACTATAATAAAAAATATAATAAACATAATTTTTTAAAGATTAAATAAAAAATATTAATTATACGTAATTTTTTTATTTTTTATATAAAAAATTTATTTTCATAATTTAAACTATTACTTTTCAGTAACAAAAAAATAATCTTAATAGCTCGCCCAAATAGTTAGACTACGGTCTTAATTCCGAACTTCCAAGGGCTAGACTTGTTTGTCTAACTCTAGGCCACCAAACAATTTCTCTCGACAAAATTTGTGAAAATTCTGCAAACGCAATTACTAACAATTAACAGCTTGGCATTCTTATACCTCTGAATTTATCTTTACATAGAGCCTTCACTACAATTTCGGCGAGACTATTGACATTCTAGTCTAGTCTATTCCCTTTACGACAGGATCTCAAGCGCAAAACAACCTGTCTATGTGTTCCCAATAATTTCACTGCCCTGTCTGGCCCTGGCCCTGGGATTGCTTGTTCACTGACAAAAACTAAAAGAATTATGATAACTATACCTATCAATTGCTTTACAGTTCTCTACATAACGAGCCCACCGTGACGAATCCCCAATCTTGTTTTGCCAGAGGTCGTCTTAATTTGTATACATAAAACGCAACATTTCTGGCTGAAGAAAAGCAATTGCAGCCCCGTGGCCTTGGATTTTGGCTTTCACCAACGGAGGGAAACGCGTGGGATGTCACAAGCGATTCTCCAAAAGATCAGGTAGTGTTATCTTTCCCAAGTTGTTAGGATCAAGCTTGCTGAATTGTGAGCAGATCTGCCCTATATCTTTCTCCCCTATCTTCCCCATTTCTTTCAGCTTATAGATCAAATATTCTGATTTACTGCCAGACAAAAAAAGAAGATGGTATATTTTATGTCTGCAACAAAAACATTATGATAAAGCTACCATTACTTTTGCTCAGATATGACATCTTGACAAAGGTTGGCAAAGTGAAGGTTATAAACCATCAAACTTAGTTGGAACTGGGAAGAGGAGTTTAGCTGTCGAAAAGATGTCTACTACCTACTAAGGCAAACAAATTGTTGAAATATCAATTTAGAAAAAGGTTAAACATACCTTATGAAACCGTGGTTATTGACATCTGCAGCAAGTAAATCCTCAACAGTAATGTCCCTGTGTAGCACCCAGTTAGTAATCCTCCTGTGTCTCTTGTCAATCCTAGCCTCAGCCAAGTAGAGAAACGCTCTTGCAACAGCTAGTGTGGAAACCAATAGCCAAACTGCTGCAAACAACCTCCCTTGCAACGTCTTAAACGCCCTATCTCCGTACCCAACTGTTGTAACCGACATAACCGCCAAATAAACGGCATCAATCCAATCCAATTTCTCCACAAAGTAAAGCACCAAACTTCCCATTCCAATGCACAAGACCACCACTCCAAGAGCCAGCCCAACCTTCAATCTTATCCTCATTCTCCCTTTTGCCGCATCAACTATGTAATTCTTAGCTGAAAATCCATTTTGCGCTTTACCCATTTGAATCCCAGTTAGTATCATGCTCTCTTGCAGATCAAGCACGTAATTGACAACCCCACTAAGCAATATGTCTATGAACCCAAACCCCACCAACACAAAAAAGCAAGAAAAGATTTTGGTGCCCGGTGTTACAGGAGCTATGTCGCCGTATCCAATAGTACACATAGTCACTATACAGAAATAAAGCGCATCAACGACGGGATGAGTCTCTACACCAGAAAATTTCTCTCTGTTTAACGAGTATATACCAACGCCAAAAAGCAGATATATCGACAGCATAATAAAGGACTGCCCAATGATGGAGTTGGACTCAGATTGCGGCTTGGGCGGTTGCGAAGTTTGTTGCTTCAAGTCTCGCATTACCACCATCGCCGGCGCGGTTCTGCACCGGTGAAGGGAACCGGGTTTTTTGTGCGGAGCAGGTGGAGAAGTCGCCTGAGGTTCTGGGTGTTCTTGGATCTCGTGAAAGAGAAGTGGGGAAGATAGAGATTGTGGGAGAGTGGTGAAAGAGAGATCATGGTGTTCGAGGATTGGCCGGAGCTGTGATTGAGGTCTTGTTTGGGGGGGAAGAAAAGGATCGTTTTCCATTTCACTCTCTCCTCCTCGTGTTTCTTCAGGTAAGAGCTGGAGTTTCAGTACCTGGTGGTTGGCTATGGGTCGAGTCGAGGTGGAAAAGTCAATCAAGAGCGGGACCCACTTATATTTAAGACAGCGATGTTTTACGTATAAGCAACAATTTGTTTGTACCGAGGAGGAAAGGCATAATTGTGAAGATTTCTCGCAGTGCTAATGGGTGACGGTTGCGGCGGTTAATCAGGCGGTGCAGTTGTAGCAACAAGCAAAGCAATAAATATTGGTCCAATTAAACGATGAAATTATGAAAATAAAACATTTGCCTGTTGAATATCTGTAATCTGTAGTATATCTACGCATAATTATATTTCTAAGTTTGATTGTAAAAGTGGTTTCTGACAAATTAAAATGCATCCGGATAGCATAGCTTATACAGCTTTCTCAACACCTCATGGACAGTATGAATGGCTAGTAATGCCTTTTGGATTAAAAAATGCCCCTCAGATATTTCAAAGAAAAATGGATAATATCTTTAAAGATATACCTTATATACATGTTTATGTTGATGATATACTTGTTTGTAGTACTTCAGTACCACAACATATTATGCATTTAAATGCTTTTACTGATTTATGTGAAAAACATGGTTTAGTATTATCTGAAAAGAAAGCTAAAATTGGAGTATCTCATATTGATTTCCTTGGATTAGAACTTAGTTCTGATGGCATTAAATTACAACCTCATATTACAGAACGCATAGTTCAATTCCCTGATAAATTGATAGATAAAAAGCAAGTTCAAAGCTTTTTAGGCGTGTTAAATTATGCATCTGATTTTATTCAGAATTTAGCAGAATTAAGAAAACCGTTTCAGACTTTACTTAAAAAAGATGCTAAATTTCAATTTACTCCTCTACTCATTGACCAAGTCAAAAAGATTAAACAACTATGTGGAACCTTACCACAATTAGTATTACCAACAGATAAAGATAATTTGATATTAGAAACTGATGCATCTAATACAATTTGGAGTGGAGTCTTAAAAAGACAAAATAATGATCAGACAGAAACTCTTTGTCGATACACTTCAGGTACATTCTCAGATACACAAGTAAGATATCATATAAATGAAAAAGAATTACTTGCTGTTGTTAAAAGCTGTCAAAAGCTTTATTATTTTCTATTACCAAAGAAATTTGTTCTCAGAACAGACAATACACAGGTAAAGGCTTTTATACAAAACCATTTACCATCGAAACCAGAATATAAAAGATATATTCGTTGGCAGACATATCTAGCTGAATATACTTTTGATATTGAGATTATTAAATCTGACAAAAATGTTCTTGCAGATTTTCTCACCAGAGATGGTAAACCCTAAAGAAGATATCTTTAAGTTGCTCGATCAAATGTCTGAAGACATGGATCATTGTCAAAGACAATTAAAAGATTTACTGGATATTGCCAAGTTCCCTTCACTGTCAACAGAAGTAGGAGAACTACTCCTATCATTTTATCATACCTGGCAAGCCAGATTGAATCATTATAGCTTTATTGAAGATCGCTTATACCAGCATCTTAATAAAGTAACAATCACAGAAGAAATATCTTCTCCAGTAACACCTAATAAGGTTGTGATAAGCCCGGGGGAATGCTCGACTACAAGGACTTTTCTTGCTAAAGAAATCAGCCTCCCAATGGCTACTCATATCAAAGATATTTCTCCAAAGGAGACATCACTTAAACCCGTGATTCCTCTTAAGGAATTATCATTAAGACCAAATACCTCAACAGGACCCAGATTGGAAACAAAGATTCCTGTTTCTTTGATAACAGAAATACATCCAGCTATAAAAGCACATTCTGAAATTATGAAAGATTTATACTCAGTCACAAACACAGCTACTTGTTATATTGACTTTGCAGGAATTTATCCTCGGCTCAATTTTCTCCAAGGATCAAATCCTCAATTGATTCGTGACTGGTATGATTTTGGTGCTATTAACACAATATATGTGTCTAATCCTCATTTTGATGAGATCAGTATGCTACCAAAATGGCTCCAGGAAGGAGTAAAAGATTGTTATATGAATAACCCCAGCATATCTCCAAGAGATACACTTGTACTCAAGTTCTTATCAGCAGGACCTGATTTCTTCCAAGATGAAAGATACGATGCATATCACTTTATCCAACTCGGTAAAGCCGAACATTATTCTATCACTATTGATACCAAATTAAGGAAATCCTTTGAAAAATATCATGAATCTGATATTCATTATCGAAGAGGACTCGGTATGAAGACAGTACTTCAAGGCATGGAAATCGCTTTCAAACGAGGATTTCGGACCTACTCCGGTAAAAGTAATATGGCATCTGTGTTAATCACACCTGCTAAAAGATCACCACCAGCTGCTGAACAATTTTTAAAAATGAAGATAGATCTAATCGAATCTGGACAAATCAAATCAAGTCCAGAAGCTTTAAGAAAATTTTGTATGTTACGAAAACATACAATAAATCAATGCCCACATTGTACCAGTGAAGAACCAGCTGGAGTTCAAGTATTCAGTGATTCAGACTAGCAATTCCACAGGAAAAGAAAAGGAAATAAAGACAAAAGATTCGTCGGCAGAAAACGACAGAAATGTCATCATGATACAGATAAGCAAAAGTAATCATCAGATTCGTCGGCAGAAAACGACAAGAAAGTGGCAGACAAAAGTCAGGAAGTGGGAGACAAAGATTGACATACGTCAAATAAAGAAGACTAAAGGTGATAGCTCTTAGCTGGCAGCACAATTATGTGAAAGGATGTAACAACAAAGGCAGCCATCACTTGGCTATATAAGAGGAAGTAAACTGAGTGAAGAATCACGAAGAAACCAAGATCTCTTTCTTTCTTCTGAACTCTCTCATCTTTATATTTCTCTTTCAATATCCCTTTGTATCATGGATAATTATATCCTTATGAAATAAAAACTCAGTTTGCAATACTCTTCAACTTGTATCATTCTGATATCGTCAAACACCTTTTATATCTTAGTCTGCTACGCCTTAAGGTAGAAAACGAATTAAGGCTGTGCTGGTGCAGGGTGAAGGAGTGTTAAGGGTAGTTACCTGTAAAGGTTGGGGCTGGGATGCCTGTTAAAAGACTCAACAAATACCCGCTTTGCATTCGGTCAAAATCAGATTAAGGTATGGAAGCGTGTTGGACCCTATCATTTGATTACATTGTTCTTGAGTTATTGCAACACCATAAGAAACATATTGCATGACTTATTTCCTAGACAAATTTTTATTTGGATTATCTGGTTTAGATCTTGAAGATCAAACTGAAATTAATAGCATCTTAGCTGCTCTTTATACATACATGGGAGATATACTCTCACAACATGAATCCTTAACCATTTCAGATATCAGGCGTATTTTAATTCTTACAGCTATAATAGATACCTTACTTCATGTATGATTATTGCATTTCTGTCCATTTATGCTTAAGATATATTGATTTACATCATCAGATTCGACATATATGTCATAATGCATCTCCAATATTTGCTTATACTTGGAATCTACATCGGATAATACAATCCCAGGTTCATCAA
>JANIMX020212334.1:0-10577 GCA_024582655.2 Erythroxylum kunthianum | reverse complement strand
AAGCTGCAGCAACCACTGCTTCCGTGTCATCCCTTACGACTACCCCCATGCCCTATTTGTTGTCGATAGAAGTACCCACAGCATCAACATTTAACTTATACCAGCCAATTGGAGGTGCTACCTATTTGATGGTTGAACGAGGAGAGGAGGCCCGATGAGCACAGTCAGACGCAATTCTGGCAACATTGAAGTCCGCGACTGATTTCCAAGCATATGCAACAATATGGTGTAAATCGGGGTCCACATGCTCAATTCATTCTTGGTTTCTAGCGCATCAAGTGTCATAACACACACAATTGTTTGACCCATCGGCAGTTCATAACTGTACGTCATTATTGATTTGCAAATAATGCGGCATTTGATAATAACTAGTATCTATTAAATTTTTTAAAATTTATATAATAATTTATAAATTACATATTTTAAAAAAATTAAAAAAATTAAACATAATACAAGAGTTTGAAGTAGGTAGATCATCCTTTTAAGGAGTTTTTTTTTCTTCTTTTTCTGTGTTTTGCTTAATAAACTTTGGATCAATTTTATTATTCTTAAACAAAACAATATGAATATCCTTAAATTCAAGAAGAAAGAAACAGCATGCATACCAAATCTCATTATTAATCAAATCCAGGAAATTTGGGCACTTAAGTGATGATGGACAACTTGTGGTGTCTGGATTAACTAATTAATATTTGAGATAGTCCCATGTCATTGACATATATTGTATGTTTATTATACCTAAATTCATACACAAACAAATGATGAATTTGTAATCTAATGGGGTAAGGAGGGTTGGAATGATATGACATTTCCAATATTTGCATTATGGACTTAAGAAAATAAGAATTTTTGTCTTAGTCTTCGTTTAAAAAATAACAATGACACACACGTAATATTAACATCAAATATTACTAATGTGGTAATTCAACTCAGGTATGAAATATGACCAACTTATTAAATTTGATTTAAATTAATAATTTAAGATAATTATAATAAAATATTAGTTTGAGTCATATTTAATTAATTCGGTTAGAGTTTAAGAGTTGAGTTGAATCGTTACGTAAATAATATATTATTAGTTGATATTTTTAACCTAAAAAATGAGTTTTTTAAGAAAATTGAAAATTAAAAAGAGCTTTTTCAAGAATTATTTGTGAATTTATGTTTAATTGGGATTGATTCAGACTTATAAATCTTTTTCAAGTTCAGGTTTAAACTTTAACAGATTTGGTTTGACCGATCATTGCCAAAACTAATCAAAGGCTAACATATATGGTGTATGATGAATGCCTCTTTATTGAATCTTGACAACCTCATACTAAGCTGTGCTAGTGTCACTCCATTCAATTCAAGATTGGTACCAGACAAATTCTAGCATTCATTCCAGTATGTGATTTCCTTTCATCTGTCAAAAGTACATGTGGGTTTTCAATTCTGTGGTCATCCCTTTCACAAGGAACAATTAAAACAGAACTAAAATGGAAGAAGAAAAAAAAAAGCAAGAGTAAAAACCAAAAAGGCAAGACTTTAATGATTAGGTATAGTAAGCAGCAGTGCGATACTGTAGTTGTAAGACTAGAAACACACGCATATAAATAATGGTTAGTTGTGATCACTCAAGGTGAAGCTTGAAACTTTGAAAGGTATGGTAAACGAATGAGATGAGAGCGTGTGTAGGAAATTGAAAACAGTAGAAATAAACAAAATTGACAAAGCAAACAACAGGGTCTGAAAGAGTTGCAGAAACTTGGCAGGAGGTAAGGAAGTTGCAGAACCTGGCAGTGGCTTTCGTCTGGACTTTTATCAGCTTTTATATGCCACATTGGTTCATTAGTGTTAGAAGAAGAAGAACAACAACAATAAGATAATGGGGGTTGGAGGAACATCCTCCAAGCTGAAGAAGGCCGCCAAGAAAATGGTTGTGGTTGCATGTGGTGCCTTCTCCTCAAGAAACCCACCTGCTCTTGCAGATCCAGTTTCAGATCATGCCCAAGAAAATGTAAGTGAAACCCATTTTTCCTTTCCTCTTATTTCATAGTTTTGATGCAAGTTTTAGACTGGGAAAGTTGTCAGGAATTGTTTGATTCCCAATTTTTTTTTAATTTCCTACTGCTGCAAGAGCTTTCTGGTTGTTCTTACTCTACTTTTCTCTGTGGACTATACAAAGAAAAAGTTTTCTCCTTCCTATCTTCAAAATCCAACCTGCAAGTCAGTTGGTTATCCATTTCTTATGAATCTGTGGAACAATCAAAATGCTCAATCCAGGAAACCTACCTCTTCCTACAGTATGTCTTTCTCCCCCTCTCTTCCTGCTACTAAAAGATTCATAAAGCATTGAATTGTGATGAAGTATTTGCTGCATTTCATATGAATACCATTCCTATGAAAGTTTCAGAGGAAGAAGGAAATCGATAATTGTTGTCAGTAATTTACAGATCTCGGGCTCTACAGTTTCAGAAGGACACTTTGAGGAAGAAGAATCAATTACTCGAACCAATGACCATAACTTGGCTTCTAAGGTAGGAAAAATGGCTTCCATTATCCTTTTCTTCTCCTTTTTGAGTATAGGAAGCAATTACATTCACTTTTGGAATCCAATGTTTTGACTATCTCATGTTTATTTGTCCTCTACTCTTCCTTTTTTTTTTAAACTCTTACCCTTCCACATTTATCAATGATCATCACTAACCAACCCTCTTCCAGTTCTTGGAAAAAATTTATTGCCTGCCTGCTCATTGATTACATTCGAGTTCCAAAAACACAACCATCCATGCATTTTAGCATAAGGATTGATGTTTAGCTTAGTCTAGCATGTGAAATGTACATTTCCAAGTTGTTTTTAACCTATTAGGTCCCAAATAGACAGCCATCAACCATTGTGTTTTCACATGCTTTCCTCGCACTATTTCCCTTCTCTCTCACCTTTGTCAATGTGTTTAGACTTGCCAAAAAGACCCGTTTTAGTAAAAGAAAAAGTCGAACTTTAAGTTCAAGAGACCCGACTAAATTCAAATTTTGATTCAAAATTCTAACTTGATCGAAATTTTAGTCGTATTTGAGCTTGTAAAAATGTTGAGTACCACCATTACTGCATTTCTTAGTTATGATCTTAACATGATGTCATCTAGCAGATGACCCTATTTGGTTTTCTTATCAAAGTCAAACGGTCCCATGTGGGATGAATAAGCAATTATTAGATTGCTGACAATAAAGACATCTCACGACAACCTTAAGATAACTTCATCATAACATAACATGTTAGAAGTAAAAATTTCAAAGAAGTAATTTCCTCCCTGTCATATTGATTGAAGCCAAACTTTGTGTTTTGTGGGTGTTACAGTTACAGAACTTGTGCGCAATATGTCTTGAGACTCTAAGCTATGGATCCTGCAACAGTCCAGGACAGGCTATATTCACAGCCCAGTGCTCACATGCCTTCCACTTTGCATGTATCTCATCAAACGTCCGCCATGGGAGTGTCACTTGCCCCATTTGCCGTGCCCAATGGACTCAACTTCCTCGCAACCTGAACCCTCTGTGTTCCCTTTCCTGCAACCTAAATGACCCCATCTTCCAAATTCTTGACGACTCCATAGCCAACTTCAGAGTCCACAGACGTTCTTTCCTGCGCTCTGCTCGTTACGATGACGACGACCCAACAGAACCTGACCATATTCCTAATCAACCACGCCTTGATATCTCTCTACTTCCTTATCCTTGCACACAGCATTCATCTCTCCAAGCAACTGCTCGCAGTTCACTCTACCACCACCACCACCACCATCACTCTTACCTGACAGGCACAGGCTCTTCCTCGTTGTTGAATCACTTAAATCGAAGATTTGCTGCTCACCTTTCAGTGAAATTGGCACACCAACAAGCAACAGACTTGGTTCTGGTTGCTAGCCCCAATGGACCGCATCTCAGGCTTCTCAAGCAGTCCCTGTCGTTGGTGGTCTTCTCACTTCGACCTATTGATCGTTTGGCTATTGTCACGTATTCATCCGCCGCAGCGCGCGTCTTCCCTCTGAGACGCATGACTTCCTGCGGTAAGCGAACGGCACTGCAAGTCATTGACCGCCTCTTCTACACGGGGGAAGCAGATCCACTTGAAGGCCTCAAGAAAGGGATCAAGGTACTTGAAGATCGTGCACACAAGAATCCACAATCATGCATCTTGCACCTGTCTGATAGTCCAACAAGATCATACCATGCCCTGAACCTCCAGGTTCCCTTCCCAATTCACCGGTTTCACGTCGGGTTCGGGTTCGGTGCTTCTAACGGGTTTGTAATGCATGAATTTGAAGAGTTCCTGGCTAGACTCCTCAAGGGTGTGATCAGAGACGTCCAGTTGAGAATTGTGGAGGAAGACATGATAGTCAGGCTTGGAGAACTGAGAGGCAACGAGGAAAGAAGAATCCTGTTAGACTTAACTGAGTCTCAAACTCAACATGTTTGTGTGAGTTACAGCTATGTAGAGGGTGGGATTGATGAGTTCACCAGAACAGGAGACATTGTGGTGAGTTTAGCAGATAAAAGAGAAACAGATGAAACTGGAAGAGAAGCAGCAGATTGGGAAGAAGGAGGTGTAGTAGGTGGGAGGACCAGTAGTGTTGAAAGTTGGGACTACCACGATCCTTACATGGCCAGAAGATGGGCTAAACATCTTCACGGTTACAGGCTCTGATAAAAAGGGATCAAAACCTCACTAGTTAATATATATATATATATACACACACATCTCATTCATCCTTACAGAGAATTTCAGGCATTCTGTGAGTTCTTCAATACTTTGATTGAGCCACTGTACTGTAACTTCGGGAAAGTTTGTTAAATAGGAGAGCGAGCTTAAACTTGGCATTGCATCTGAATGTGCAAAATCAAAGCTCACGCATTACCTCCAACTTGTGCAGTAGTTCATGTATATCATTAATGGATAAGCTGCTCGATTCTGAACATCTTCAGGATGAATCAACCTCATGTCCCTGATGAACATTTCATGCTTGCAATCTCCTGGGCCAATTAGTATCTTAAATTAAAATTCAAGAATAAGATGACATAAAGGATGGCCACAAGAGATGATAAATTACTCCTAATCAGATTTGATTTGGTCTGAACTCAATAGATTAAGCTCAATTTGAATTGGGTTGATATCAAATTTTATGGAGACAAGCTTGATAAATATGTTCAATTCTTTTTACTCTCTGCAAATGAGTCATGAATGGGATACTGAGTTTTAATTTTGTAGTAAACAGAAAATCTTCCAAAGACAGTTCCAAAGCATTATCTTCTCAGGTCAAATTCTAGATCTGATTATAAATAAATAAATAAAACATGTTTTATTATTTTTTTAAAAATAAGATTTTGAGAATTTGGAGTAATGAACAATTAGGACACAACTGTGTTAGATTCTCAGTATCAGCTTCCCAAGTCTCTTGTCCTAACAAAATCTGTTTCAATGTAGCAAATCCATGAAAGTTAAATAGAAAGGCAAAAGCAAGAAATGCCAAAAGCTAGAGAATTCTTTTTGAGCTAAAACTACATATTTTACTCACAGAAAGAGACAAACTCCAAAACAGAGCAACTGTACAAACTACGAAGCGTTGTACCCTTTTAACCTTTGGAAAAAAAAGTTCGCATCTTTTTTCAACTTTCTCGGGAAAATTGACACTTTAGGATTTGGCCCAATTGGGGTTTCGTAATTGTTAGCGGCCTCCTACTTCGACGATCAATTGGTCGTGGTGTAGTGGTTGACTGTTGTTGTTGTGGCGAGAAAGTCAAAAAACAGAGAGAATAAAAGAGCCATGTTTCAGGGAACGATCCAACCACTCCAAGGTGGTGTACTTGGTGGTGGTGGTGGGTTGTTGGGTTATGAGGAAGATCTTCAAATCCCAATCCAAAGTCATAATAATCATCTTATGAACCATAGTCAAACAAGTGGGGGTGTTGGTGGAGAGCCTTGTCTTATGTTGACTTCAGATCCCAAACCTCGACTTCGTTGGACTGCTGATCTCCACGAACGTTTCGTCGATGCAGTCACTCAACTTGGCGGTGCCAATAGTCTGTTCCCTGTTTCTTTTCTCTGCCCACTTTGCTTGTTTAGTTCTCAAATTTTTTGCTTTTTTTTCATTATAGTTGAAATGCTCTGCTTATGGATCCTTCATTGATGTTAGATTCCCCAAAGCTGAAATTCAATAGGTTTCTGTCCTATGTTAAATATGTTAGACACTTGTAACCTGTGGATAGAGAGTAGGATACTGTTATTTTCTTATGCTGTAAAGCAGCTATGAAACAAAATTCCTTGGCTTTGTTCCATAATATTTGTTTGTTATAGAGAGCTGTGAAATGATTTTGACTACAATATTGTTGGCGATCAAGGAAACATTGTTGAAGCTAGTCAATGGCTGCCATTTGTTTCTGTATGTGTCGCTAGTTTTCTTGGGTTATCATTAGGTTTGACTAATGGTTGTGTTTGGTTTGAGGGAACTGATTTGAGCGGCAAATTAACTTTACTTCTTGTTGATCTTGCTTCACCTCCCTCTTCAAAAAGACATTTTCTCATTTGTTTTCTTTGATATCTGTATGCTCAGCGTTTTGAGGATTAAAGCTTGAAAATGGTTTCTTTCTTCTTTATAATGGTCAGTAAGAGACAATAGGCCATGAATCTATCTGCAGATAATAAATGCTAAATATTTCTCCTTGAAAGAATTGTTGCTTCCGAATGAGGGAATTGGGTTTTATGTATATATACCATTGATTACGTTCAAGGATTTTGCAACTTCCAAGTTTTTATGCATTTACTCTTCCTGTTAGCATGTTTTTCTTGGCTGACAAGTATAAAGGTATCCATTTATTTGCTTTACATAACAGTTAATGCATACAGTTGCAGAACATTTGTTGCATTTGATAAGAAATTATTTCTTCTAGTTGGATTTGGGTGCATTTTGCATAGCTCAACTATCTCTTTGTCTCTACAAGACTTAATCTCATTGGTTGTTTGCTGCTGGGAAAACTCATTTCGCACTAGCTTGGCTAGTTGGCTTACATGAGCTTTTTATAATTTTTTCCAATCAAATGAAACTACTCCTCCGTAATTGGCTTTTGCAGTCATGGAGTACCTACTTTAGTTCAATAACTTCCAGAAGTATCTTTACCATCTGTACTGTATATGTATAACTGCAGAAGCTAATTGTATTCTAAATAGAATTTTTATATATAACTGCAGAAGCTACACCAAAAGCCATCATGCGGACAATGAATGTGAAAGGATTAACGCTCTTCCATTTAAAAAGTCACCTCCAGGTTTTGTTTCATTAGTCAGCAATATTTCTGATGCCAAGATTCAAAGAGTTTGTCATGAGAGTGGTTTCTTCCATTTTACAGAAATATAGACTGGGTAAGCAATCAAGGAAGGACATGGATGAGGCACCCAAAGATGGTAGGTACTGCTATTACTCTCTTTTTTGTTGTTCTTGGTGGATCAATCATGTAGCTAACTAGGTTTTATTGCTTATTTTTATTTATGAAGATCATAAAAATAACGGGTAGTATGCTGATCAATCATAAAAGAATAAAAAATAGCAGCAGATATTAGCAATTGTGTTCATCTTGAAAACCTGTATATAAGATTATTTCAATTGTGAAGAATTTCAAAGTCTAAACTGACTTCTGCACTTCTGTGGAAGGATTGTCTGGCTCCTACCTTCTAGGAAGTCCTGGTTCTAGTATACCTTCACCGAAGATGACAAGTTCTGAAACAAATGAGTAAGCATATTCTTCGTCTATCAAACAAGTCAGTGATGATGGTTGAATGCTTGCTGTGACAGAAGATTATGAATTTTATGTTTTAGGGGGTATGAAGTCAAAGAGGCGCTAAGAGCACAAATGGAGGTTCAAAGTAAATTGCATTTGCAAGTTGAGGTATGTATTCCGTTTGCATTTCTAGTAAAAATTTTACAACCGCTCTACGGCTGAACATGGATGACTTTCACAAAAACAAGCTTGAGTAGTGATCTGGTTATTTAAGTTTACCATATATAGTTGATAGTCCTTATTGACGGTATTCTTGTTGAGCTCACAAGTACAGTACTCTAGTTCACCATATTAATTTCAGTAGCTAATTTCTTGAAGAAGTTCTACTCCTGTCATTCCCGTTGGAGGTTTCTAAACCGTTGGTTCGGTTCTCCTTTCCTATTGGGTTAGCATCTACATATTTCAGTTAGCTGATTTTCCATGTTTATTATGTAGGCTGAGAAGCACCTGCAGATTCGCCAGGATGCAGAACGAAGATATTTAGCCATGCTCGAGAGAGCCTGTAAGATGCTTGCAGATCAATTTATTGGAGGTGCAGTTACTCAAGCAGACAGCGAGAAAGGAAGCATTAAAGCACCAAAAGGTATCTCCATTGACCCTTTTGGGTTTTACATGGTGCAAACAGCTGAGGGTTCTGAACTGCGTGCCCCAGGAGAAGTATCACCTAGCCTTCATCACCAAGGGGCTGATTGTTCCACAGAGAGCTGCCTGACATCGCATGAGAGTCCTGGAGGACTCACTCTGGAGGGATCTCCACCTGGAGGAAAGAAAAGGGTGCCGAACTTGGATTCACCACTTCCATCCTTAATTTGGTGTGAAGCAAATGTGAGATCTTCAGAGGCTAATGCAACCCATGTCAACCCTCATAGCACCACTGGATCTGGTATATGGAGTTGAATATCACCGTTAATTGATATTCTTCTGTTTACTCAGGGAGTTGCAATCTTTTTTGTACAATTCGCCAATCTACGTGCCTGTCAAACAAGGTTGACAGTAATGGTGGGGAAGTGGACCTGTCTCATTGTAAATTTGAAATTGCTAATGACTGAGACGTTTAGCTGATTATTATTCTCTAATGGCATGATTTCCTTTTGTGCTAGACATAATTATCTACAAATGCTGAGGAACTATTTTGTGTTCTTCACTCCGAAAATTTTGGAGCTCTACCATTAATCTAGCTTCCGTTATTACCAAATGTTCCCTACTGGTTATTGTGGCAATCACTAATCACATCCCATTTTTAGCAAGTCTTAACATTTTGATTTGGTTATAGAAACCCTAGAACACCATGAAATCCACACAAGACAGGAAATGGCATTTTCAAGATTGTTGGATTGTGGAGAAGACGAAGAAAACAAAAAGGGTATTTGATAAAGTTGAAGGAAATGCATAGAAAACACAGTCAATAAGCAAATTTCTAAAACATTACAAGTGTTTGAATGGATGGCCTCAGCCAGTTGGAGAGAACACACAAACAATCAATTCAAAACACTCTGTAAGAAGATACTTCCCAGTGGTAGTACCTAATGGAGTCATTTGATTCATCTCAAAGCTTTACTATCCAAATCCTTCTTATTATTTAATCCATCTCTGTCCTTTTTTGATCTTTGTGTGTTATTTTATGTTCAAAGAAATTGATGGTTTTGATTGGGTAGATGAGTCTATGGTTGTTTTTTTTTTATTTTTTTATAGCAACACCCGGTAGAAATTTCGTTAACAAGCAGTGTCTGGGGAGGTTTAGTAATAATAATCTATTTGTTATACACATTATATAAAAAACACATGGTATGACTAATATGCTAATTTAACTTAATTTTAAGAGTTGAGTTGAATTATCGTGTAAGAAATATTTAATTGGTACAAATATTATATTCACGTAACATATATTTTGTCATTATTTTTTAACCAAAATCTAAAAGAATAGTTTAAAAAAACTAAAAAGAGTTTTTTGATAATTTTAAAGATTCAAAATTTTATATCTTTTATTCTAATAAAAAACTTGAAATTCTTAATACATTTTGTCAATTCCTTTTGACCCATTTTCTTAATATTATATAGGGAAAAAAATAAATGAAGGAATTTGGAAATTAATAATAATAATTATTATTATAGTTATAATTATAATAATTAAATAAAGAAACAAGAAATAAGGAGGTACAAGTTGGAAGGATAAATCCAAACAAATAACAACCGAAGAAAATGATAAGAAAGCATGTGGGGACAGAATATTACTTTGTAGATTCCGTTAATGGCCGGTTGTCATCACATGACTCCCCACACAAACTCTCTCTCTCTCTCTCTCTTTCTCTCTCTTATATTTTTTTAATTTAATTTATTATGATAAATTAAAATGTCTCAATAATCTTTTTTTAAGTGAAAATATATAAATAAATATCAATTCTTCGGATTTAAATTCAAACAAATTCTTCGTTATGTGAAAGAAAAATATAATCTTTTAATTTGTCTAATTCAATAAATAATTCCAATAATATTAGTTATTTTTTTATAAATTTATGATACAATGTCCGAATAATTATTTTTTATGAATATACAAAAATTTCAATTTGGTAATAACCTTTCTACTAATTAAAATTAAAGATGCGTATTATTCGAACTCCTTAAATTTTATGTAACAGGAATTTTTTTACTGAGAATTATTGTTGTTATTATTTGAATTAAAAAATTCTTAATTATATATAAGAAAAGTATTATCTTTTAATTATTCTAATTTGTTAGATAATTTCAAATATATTATTTAAATTGTG
>JANIMX020211928.1:0-10581 GCA_024582655.2 Erythroxylum kunthianum | reverse complement strand
CATTCCATGGACAATCAGATGCAGAATCAAAGATATGTGACTCTGGTCCTGATAATACTCATAATTATAAGCAGCAGGTCAGTGGAGGCAATAGCAATGGCTACTCCGAAGAAGATTAATAGCCGTTTACTTCTGAGAGAACTTGGATATACCAAAACAAAACCGGTTTATCTTCAGAAGTACACAAGCCTTTCCCCATACTGTTTTAAATCATCAGCACCAAGCTCGACAAAGCCATAATTTCAGCTTATGTGCTACTTCTAGGTTTGGCAATAGGTTGGACCCAGTTGAAAAAGGCCCTCAAGTTAAATTTAAGTTTGGTTAGACTTGAGTTACGCGATTCAAGTCTGTTTAGATTATTAAAAAAAAAGGTATCCTTTTAGTTTTATCTTCTAAAACAACGTCTTTGTAGCCTTGAATTTCTTCAACTTATCGTTTGAAAAGTTGAATCATAACAATTTCATTTTGGAAAGCGAGTTGGACCTTATGTTCGAGCCCAGCAAAGTCCAATCAACCTAAACTCAGCCTATTAATTTCGGCTCCAGTTGGACTAAATGTTTCATTCCTAACTATTTCTATTTTGATTTTTTTTTATCATATGAGTTTAGAGATATACTAAGTGATATTTCTATTTGAGCTGGATATGAATTGTAGCTTTTGGCCGTTGAGTTCCATCAATGTTCTTCAGATATTTATTTTTTTTTGACATGAAGTATGTTCTTTGTATACGAAGTGTAACTGTTACTAGCTCTCCACGAATATTATATTTTTGTACATCGGAAGTAGAAATAATTACAAACACCTTTTATATTCTTGCATCTACCAAAATTCTAACCCTAGTAAATGGTAACAATTAAACCTTTTGATATTAATTAAGAAGGGTAATAAATCGGATTGTGTAAGTTTAAATTTGACCATATCTAAAATTTTAAAGTTTTGATAAGTTAAAAAATGTTAAAAATTTAAGTTTTAACTTAGTTAGACCAAAATAGAATGGAATAGCGTTAAAGTTAAATGTGACAAATTAGTTTGAATAAATAAAATTTAAATTTAAATTTAAACTTTAATTTGATACATTTTTTAGAATTGACTTAAAGTTAATATGTAAAACTGTTTTTCATCAAAATTATATTCAAAACCTTTTTATGTCAAGCTTGATGGGATTGAATTGTTGTCTTCTACCCATCATGGTTTGATGCATGCGTAAGAGGTTACGTATATAATATGGAATCGTATTTATTAAGTTAATGAAATTTAGATAATTCTTTTAAGCATTTTCCACGTAAAAACTTTGGCTGACTCATTTAGTTTTTGAAGTGAAAATTCTTGCGTGGAAATTTTAAGGTACCTAGTTAATATCTTCTCTCTTTTGTACTTGCGAAGTAAATCTCCTTTATATAATGGAAAATGCTATGTAACAATTATTGTTGTTTAATCAATATTATCAGACAAATCTAGTGCACAAGGTTCCTTATTTTGCGAGGGTCAGGTGAGAGTCAATAATTATATGCAACCTTCTTTTTGTAGAAATCTCGCTATCCAATTTTTTCTGTATAACTAAGACCTCAAACATGATCTATAGTCTAAGATTTTCTAATACATAGGATCCTCGTGGAGAGGCAAGTGTATAACATACTTATCTTTCTATATAATTGTGACTACATTATTCAAGAATCAAACTTTTAGGAGGGATAAAAACTTAGAGAGAAGCCATAAGATAGAACATACACAATTTTTATTGATTTTTTCTGTGGTTACAACGAAAGAGAGACCTTACTTTTATACACTAAGCAAGGGGATAAGGACAAAATTTTTTTAAGAAAAATATTCCTACTTGGTACAATAATGCAAGCTAAATTCAAAAGTGCATAGTAAAATGCAAGAATTATTGGAGACATAGGTCCAATAATATTCCTACGAGATAAGAAGAAAATTATTAACAAGAAGGTGCTGATAAAAAGCGAGGTCCACTAATGTCACTGTTAGAGTCAGTTGTGTCGTCTTCCATTTTTTTCCATTTCTTTAATGAAATGGGCTATCTCTGTGTCAATTCAAACTGGAGGCTAGGGAGTTTGAACATCTTGGAAGTAGTCAGGTAGTGTGGGCTCTACTTCAGGTTGTTGGGCTTGAGAACTTTCTCTAAGCTTAAAAGTTGTCTTGGGCTGAAATGCAGGAGGATGTTAAAAGTCATCAGCCAAGATGTTAAATCCCATTGTAGCAAATTGGTCAACAGAAGACTAATATCCAACTCACTATGAGATAGATTCTAAAAGTGAAAATTCAATTGGGCAAGGACCAGAGAAATATAGGTGGTTGGTTTGGTTGTCTTGGGATAATGGTTAAGATGGTTGAGGAAATAGTACAAATCCCGTAACAACTCTTTTTGGTGTTTGGGCCAGTCAATGGTAGTTTTTCAACTTTGAAAATGGTTGATGGTACAATTGTACCTAGTATCAGTGAGGTTGTAGGGATGGTGGAGTATGAAGATAGAATAGGCTTTTTGCTCAGAGAGAGGAGTACCCCAGAGTTGGTGTTTGGTAAGGATATGTCCAAGTTGCATATGCCACTTGGGAAGGGATTGAAACCACTCTAAAAACGTCCACAAAAGGGAATCAACATTAGAGGGATTAGAAAGGTGTTGGTAGACATGTAAAGGAGAAAGAGAAATAGGACAAGCATAGAGAGCAGGTAAAGCCCAAAGGTGCCACATTGTTGGCTCAAAAAGGGAATCATATAGGTGATACAAGATTCGATATGGTGTGAACATATCAAATTGATATGGGTGAGGAGTTATGCTCATAGAGGTAAGGACAAGATGAAGATAGTAAAATAGGCTCTTTTGGAGGAGAAGAGCAATTTCATCAAGTGTCTTTGGGGGAGTTTTTGTGATGGGAAGAAAGGACTTTTTGATTTTGACGTACAAAGGGTACTTCATGATAAGAAGAAGAAGAGGAACTGATTGCTAGAGGATAGAAGAGAACAGTTAAATAGGTTAGCAAAGTCAAGAAAGGAAGTCTGCAAGGATGTTGTGGTGATCTTTGATATGCCGAACAGTGAATTTATAGCGAAAAACCAAACTTACCATCAAAGCAATTGGTTTTCGGGCAATATTTTTTTTGTGAGGCTCAATAATCTTAGGAAAAGGATGCGTTGTCCATGTTAATCATAAAGTGATACGGGCTGAGGTAAAAATTGAAATTTTTAATGCCATTTTTTACCGCTAAGATTTCTTTGTAGATGATATGATATTGCTTTTCTGAGTCTTTGAATTGGCCACTAGCAAGGCCATAATAATGCCTCTTTTTATCAATCTCTTCAAGCAGAATGACACCCTAGTAGTGGTCACTAGTGTCTGTCTGCAGTATGCGTTGGCTATTGTCAGAAATCTTTGGAGCAAGTGGATGCTGACATGTTTGCTTTAAATGCTGGATGACTGTGATTTGTTCTTTACTCCATGGTGGTGGATTCTTTCTGAACGTTTTAAATAAAGGACTTGTGTAATCAACCACATGAGGGATGAAATCTCTGATGTAGTTAACAATTTCGAGGAGTTGTTGTATTTGTTTTGTATTGAGATTTTCATCTGAAAAGTGTAATAGCTCATTAGCTATGTGAGGTCCAGGTTGATAAAATCCATTATGGAAGTTCATACCCAAAAATTTTATTTGAGTTGTTCCAATATGATTTTTCTTGGTTGAAAGAATAATCCTATAATGTTTTGTAAGATCAAAAAATGATTGGAGTAAAGCCTTGTAATCCTCATGGGTGTATAAGAAGATGTCATTAATGTAAATCAAGGTGTTGGAGAGCATGAGCTTGTAAATTTTTGTTATGGCCTGTTGAAATAACGATGGAGCAACCTTCCAAATGGCATTAAAGTCCATTGGTATTGTGTTAGAGTAGTACCCTAAAGGCAATCGCCTTTAGTGCAAATTGTACAAACTTTATTTTGATTAATAAAGTAAAGGCACATTTTATTTATTCGATGTTCATTTTATTATGAATGGATATGATTGTAAATCGAATGTATGAAGTCCCTGATACGAAACATAGCATGAAGAAAATTATGATGTGTTAATAATAATGAGATTCCTTTCATGTGCAATTATGTTTGTATCTAAATGATCCATAGTCATAGAATTAATGAGACAGAACATCATTACCGAACAGACTAGCACATATTAGACTCTGTGATTTGATCACGCAATGGATCTCATAAGCTGTAGACATGAGATGTGTAGAGTTAATATGTGGATGCTTACTAACAGTAGTAAGTACATTGGATGACCTACTATGAGAATATCACATGGATAATTAACTATCAGTGATAATCTCATCATAGCAATAGGGCAAGTATCCTTAAACTTGAGGTACGCAAGGATATTTTGGATACTGGTCCTATACTTTGACTTCATTCCTTGTGGCCTTTCGGAGTTTTCTCATAGGGTGGTGATTGGGTATAGTTTGAAGTATACGAAGGTAATTGAGTAGCCAATAAATGATTCACCGCTCCTTCTAAGGAGATAATACCCACGGCCTCTTATTAGGGTCATTACTCGTGAGTCTCTGGCTAGAGCAGATGTGTCTTTATTGACAAATAGAGTAATGAGATCCCAGGACGAGAACTACTATCACTTGGATTAGATCTTCAGTTTAGTGGGAGTTGACACATTACCTATATTCCAAACCAAGTAGGGTATAGATTGGTGAAAGGAAGAATTGCATAACAATTGTTTATGGGCGGGTTCGTGAGTTGGTTCGTGACTATCGCAGGTTTGTGTGTCAAACCACTTACTTTTCGATCAATTGGGGGTCATGATGTGTTGCTAGATACCGCTCATGACTTGCTCAGATTGAGTGTTAATTCAAGTAGCCAACATAACCGGGAACCTAATCGATCACATGCATAAGAGATATAGAGAATAAGTAAAATGGTTTTGGATGGAGATTCATAACATGAAAGAGAAGTCTAGAATTGGTTCACGATGAGATCATGATAGAGTCGGGATGAGATCGCAGTAGGAAATGTTGTAAAATTTGTGTCAAGTGAACTGACACACCCAGAGTGACACAGGCATGTCCAGATAGTCTATGACACACTTAGAGATACACATGCATGTCACTACCTGTATGACAGGAGTGATCAACACGGCCAAGGTAACACAGTCGTGTCTCTGTCCATGTTCGCGATTGTTGAGGACATTCCTAGGGCAACACGACCGTGTCACTGGCCATATCGAGCAAATCGAAGACACACTAAGAGGGACATAGGCGTGTCACTGGCTATGTCTCCTCTTTGATATCATATTTTAGCAACATTTCACTTATATAAGTGATGAAAATATCACTTATAAAATTAGGGTTTCGTGAAGGGCTTAAAAATAGAAGAAGTTTTGGTTTTCTAGAATGAGAAAGAGGAGAAATTCAAGCAAGAGTTGCTTTGCAAGAAGAAGTTATGGTAGTGTCATATGACAGGGGTGTGCTCATAGGCGTGTAACTAAAAAATTTTAGCACGAAGCACGGACGTGCTGCGTGCATCCCATACATGAAAAACAAGACAAAAGCCATGAACTTCTTCCTAGTTAGGGGTGAATTCAAAGCCATGGAGTTATGTTTTATATGAATTGATTACTTCCAGTTATAATTTCGTATTGCATAAAAGTGGTTTACTTCTTATATTTATTGAGAAATTATTCTTGTATGTTTATTAAGGATCCATACTTAGTTAATATGTATGTGTTTTATGTTAGAATATAAGGGAGCTTCACCTAATCGTTATGAATATATTTTCAAAAATAGTGGAAGTCACTAGTCATGATTGTGTTAAGTAAATCCTTGGGAAAAGTATCATGTTGTTCATAGTAACGATTTCTTCGTCAATGCTAATGATTTTCATAAAACTTAATGATCTTTGATATGTATCTCTATCATGCTATTTATATAAGGAACTTGATGAGAATAATTTGATTGAGACACTGAGTCCAATTCAATGAACTTAGGAAAATATGAGAGTTAATCAGTGTTGTTCACGATTAATTTGGGGCATTGTCATTCATAATTTAAGGAAGAATAACTGGAAATGTATTTGTGTGCATATGTTTCATGTGTGGAGAATAATCCCCTAGCTATCCTTAATCCATATTTCATTCTCTATTTAGTTGTTTGTTTCTTTAATTAGTACCTTAGTCTAAATCATCAAAATCCCCCCAATCAATTTTTTTTAATCAAAAGTCTAAAGCATGCAAAGGCATCACTGTAGTAAAGGCCATCCAAACTAGGTTGGCACCATCAACACTACCAATCATTTGCAGCACACCCTAATGTATTAAAATTTAGAGAAATAACAAAACAAGATTTATAAGTCCATAACTCATCATATTTTACCCTTCATTATTAGCGTATTTTGTTATTAAATTGCGTTCAATGTTTTTGTTCCAGTGTGTTTTAGGTTCATTTTAGTATTTTGTTATGTTTCGGACTACCAAGGTCATTTGAGCCAAAATCGTGAAGAAAAGCAAGAAGAAAATCAAAGTTCAACCTCTGCCCTACTGACACACCCACTGACACGGGCTTGTCACTCCAACTGACATGGGCATGTCGCTGTGCCTGTTTGGTCATCTTCGCCTTTAAAAACGAAGCACGGACATGAACTAAAAGGAGGAGACGACAAAGGCGTGAGAGGCAATTTTGGGGCGATTTCTGGCAAATCTTGCATGGGTGGGGCTGAAATGATGGTGGGTGGCTTATAGCACTAAGATCAAGCCAAATATCAGAATTTTGGAGAGGAGATTTCCTACCCATTCTTCATGGGTCGGTTGGGTTTTCTTTCTATCCTTTTAACTTATGTTCTAGATTGTTGGAGATGTTCTAATCTTTTATGTATTTGGTTATTGTTGAATTCTGGGTGTATTTGTATGGATAAATGACATTAATCTTAATTTAATCGATTATTTGAATTTTTTACCGTTATGGATTGTTATTGCCTATTTTTTGATTAATAACTGCATGCTTATTAATTGGTAAGGATTATCGTACCAATGACTCAAGAGATCGTGGTATGATTAGAATACCTATAAAGGTCGACGGTTGTCCGGAATGCGTAAAAGATACTTCGGAAAACCTTCGATGTTAACGTTCTCTGACCTTAAATGGTAGAGTTGAAATATTTACGTTTTCGGTAACGTTAACGTTCCTTAATCTTTACGCATTTCCTAAACTGTGAATACTCGAGAAGAGATTCCTTATATTACGTTTAGGGATTAGGGGTTAACTAACTCGAGAGAGGTGTTAACCTAAGTTAGTGCAACACCAATTCAACTTGGTAATTGCTAAATAAAGACGTCATTCTTAAAGTTCGATTAACACCTAGGAGGATTCGATACCCAAATAGATTAACTATCATCAATCCGGACAACCTTCCCGTCGACTCCTAGTGTAATTAGTTAGATTAGGTGTTTTCTTAGTTTTCACTCACCACCTCTCACCTTCTGATCGCTAGTCAGCAATCGAGGTCTGAGCTAGTACTCACCTTGTCTCTAGAGGACGATAACCCTTGCTCATTCACTTTAATACTTGAGCAACCCATGAACTTGCGGAAGCATACTGCACCCACACATCGCGGTACGGTCAAGTTTTTAGCCCCGTTGCTGGGAACAACGGTTGATATAAATAGAAGGATTAAAGTTGTTGATTAGATTTTCTTTTCTTTTCTTGTTTCTGAACTTTTGTTCTTTCTTCCTCTTTGTATAGATGTTAGGAAATAATGTATTATGATTGTTGTGGGGATGCATACGAGGATCAAGATTGTCAAACTGGAAATATGTTTTCTCGGAATAAACAAGTAGATTTTGCTTGAGATATGGCACTGTAACAATATGACGACCCCTATACCAACACTTACAATCTAGGGTGGAGAAATCATCTGGATTTCTCCTGGAATGATCAAACTGATCCAAGATACAACTTTGGATTTCCTGAACCTCAATACAAAGAAACAGGTCCTCCAGAAGAGAGCAAGTTGGAGGAATTAATAGAGAAGTTTGTAGGTGATTTCTAGAAAAAGGTTCCAAGCAAATGAGACCACCCTCAAACGTCAAAAAGAATCTCTCCATAACATGGAGAAACAAGTGGGTTTGCTTATCAAGCCACTCCTTAAGCGGCAACAAGAAAGTTTGCCCAGTGACACTCAAGCAATTCCAAAAGGCCAATTCGTGACAATGACTTTGAGGAGTGAACATGAGGAAAATGAAGGTGTTGAGGAAGAAGAAGAAGAAGAATAGGTGGAGGAGAAAGAAGATAAGATTCTGGATCAATAGTCAAATAAGTTATTCGTAATTGATCCTTTTGACCACTCATCACCCGTACCTCAATTCTAGTGCTCGGCTTCAGAACCGAGGGCTTAGCTGAGTTTTAACGCACATGAGTGCGGCTCCTTTGAATTCGTAAGTGTACGAGTCGTGCAAGTAATAAAAGTGTACCTAAGTATGGATATTGTCCTCTAAGAAGACTGGTTGAATATTTTCTTTGAACCTCAGTCGCTGTCTAGCTCCTCAAAAGTTGGAGGTAGTGAAAAGAAAATAAAACTAACTAGTTTACACTAAGAGGAAGAAAGGAAAGATGAAACGGGTTGACGACGATTCATCTATTTGGATGTTGAATCTTCTTAGGTATTTAGCGCATGTCCAATTTGATGTTTTGAATTAATTGAAATACCGTAATTGGGTTGTCATTCCGCTAATTAGGTTAACCCCTCCCTTGAGTGAGTTAAACCCTAATCCCTAAACGTCTCATAAGAATCTCTTTTGAGAATTTGTAGGCGTACCTGATCTACGGACCGCACTAAGGTTAAGGAACACACACGCCGAAGGGTCTTGTAGGCAACTACGAAGGGTGGATTCCACCAAATCCTCCACAAACCCCGATTACCCTCAACTCGAATGAGTATTCTAATCGAACCACGATCTCTCGAGTCAATGGCCTAATAATCCTAACCGATTAATCCTAATCAAGTACTAACTGAAAAGTACGCTATCATTCATTCAAGTAAAGCAATTCTAAATTAAATTAATGCAAAATTATTCAAATCATTCATACACAAAATTATCTAGCATTTAACAACATTCAAATAAATACAAATTATCGCAATTCAATACCTAATATAAAATGATAAGAGTTTGAAATGTAAACCAATCCGATCTACGATGAATGGATCGGGAATCTCGACTCCAAATCTCAACCCTTGGCACGATCTTGAAGCTTAAGCCATCCACAACGCAAGTTCGGCAGAGCCTCGACGATGCTCACCAGGAATTTTCTCCGCTCACCGGATTGCTCTTAGTCGTGTTTATCTCCTTACTTTCTATCTTTCTACCTCTATCTGAATCTGGAAAATGAAGGCTGACTTCTTCTATTTATAGAGGCTGACATGCCTAGCAAACACGCCCACATGGGAGTGTGCGCTGGGCATGTCACTTACAGTGGACACAGCCTCCGGACACGCCCATATGGGCGTGTTCGCTGGGCGTGTCGCTTGTAAAATGACAAGCCACGTGGATGCTCCTTCGCTTCCCGCCTATGTGACACGACCAGCTTTACACGAAGCCCATGTGAGTCTGGATACATGTCCGTGTCAGATGGCAAAAAACTGTTCTTCATTTTCTTCTCACTTATCTCCCCAGTTTTGGCTCAAATGGTCTTGACATCCCGAACTGCTAACGAAATAACAAAAGAACTTGAAAAATACTTAAACAAACACGTCAAACGTAACATGATATAAAAATATAACGAAAACAAATGGGAAAATATGATAACTTACATATTTATCAAACTCTCCCACACTTAAGCTTTTGCTTATCCTCAAGCAAAACCAAGCATACGAACAGGATGCAGACACAAAAACAAGAATGCAAACATGCAGCACGAAAAGTTTAATGGTTCGTCGACTTTGACTAAATGAAATTTGGTAAACTTTTAAACCAAAGTTAGTTAGCAAGTTCCATTGTTTTAACCTATTCCATCATCCTTCAGCACTTTTCTATAAATACGTGTAGTAATTAAGAAATGATCAACTTATTTATACACTTATGAAACTTATAAACATGTGTTTATTACTAGAAATCATTTACTTTGGCTATTATCACTAATTATCTTTTCGCAAAAACCGTTGCTATTTACTCGAGAGTTTTTAGGATTTTATTTAACACAATACAATTTTTTTTATTTTTGAATTTTTATGAACACTGACCTAGCCTTTTGACGCGAAGGCAAACACTTGTGATGAATGTCCCCCGGTTACTCAACTAGGTCGTGTTTTATTATCACACGGTTTGGTTGGAGAGACATATCAGCCTTTTGACGTGAAGGCAAACATTTGTAATGAATGTCCCCCGATTACTCAGCTGTATCACTTCTCACAACCAGCTATTAGCCCTACTCATAACTTTGCGGGACAGCGGAATAGACTAACTGGCAGGTCATTTCGACCTTTTGACCCCGAAAGGCATTTGCCGATATGCAAAGGTTCCATAGGGGCATGTGAAGGTTGTCTTTTCTTGATCGTGGGGAGATATAAAAACTTGGTTG
>JANIMX020210031.1:0-10596 GCA_024582655.2 Erythroxylum kunthianum | reverse complement strand
CTCTGGAGGGAGAGAATGCAAGGCCTGATACATGATCAGGGTGTTTGGGATCGGTACGTCTAATGCCTTCAGCTTACTCTGAAGGTGCACCATCCTCAAAATAAAGTCCCTGACACCTCCTTCTCATGTGTACCTTATAGAGAAAAGTTTTTTAATTAAGGCACTCTGCTCCGCATCTGATGATACTCTATACCTCTCTCGGAAACACTGTCCATGAACTCCTTTGGAATGATTTGGTTTGGAATGGTCGGAGATTTCTGAAATTATTAAAATGATTGGTTTGTAACGGTTAGAGATTTATGAATATTTGGAATTGTTATTGGTTTGGTTTAAAAGTTATTTGTTGCTTTTGAATAGTAAGGAAAATATATCAAATAGCAAAGTGAGGAAGAAAAGTTGTAGACCTAAAAAATAGAGGTTTATACAAAAAAAAAATATAAAAATGGATAATTTTTATTAGTTAGAATTTTTTAAAATTGTTGGAATTAATTTTTATGTATATTATTGTTACGGCAATTAATCAATTAGAATTGTTAAAAATTGGAATTGTTGGAATTAATCTTTGTGTATGCTATTTTTATGACAATGAACCAATTAGAATTGTTAGAAATGAAAATTGTTTGATGAAAATTGTAATTGCTAGAAAATGGAATTGTTTGTGTGACTTGAAAATTGTTGGAAATTGAAATTGTTAGAAATGAAAATTGTAGGAACTTGAAATTATTTTTTTATTATGATTTTTAGAAATAGGTAACAGATTGATATAAACTTATATAATATGTACAATATACTAATAGACATTTTTGTAAATTTATAAAAATTTAAGAAATATTTTATAATTTTAAAAAATTATCTGAAAAGAAACTCAATAAATCAAAACCGGTATAATACTGTTTTATAACTGAATCCAAAATTGATACCGGTACTAATTCATAACATTGAATGAACTAAAATGAATATCCATCGCGCTTTGATGCTGCGTCATTTTCCCGGAATGACGTTGCAACAGCCACTAAAAAATAGCCACGTGTAAAAGAATCTAAAATACTTTAAGTCTTCTGGGAGACAACAAACACGTGTGAATCAGCCGGCACAAGTAGAGATCAATCTATCATCAGAACACACCAAATCGAAGTTCTTGGACGATCACCGTAAGTTCTATGACCTAGTAGTTCCGTTAGTTTTTGCGTTCGATTTCGATGAACCCACATAAACCCTTTCTGGGTTTTGATTGAAGATATCTGCCCATGAACATATTCTATAGAGATTGCTCAGGAAATCCCATCAGAAAAAGGGGGAAAATTTTCCTGGAAAGTTTTGCCTTTTTCTTTATTATCAATGTTTTATGAGCTGCTTGTGATTTGTGAATGTTGGTTTTGTATGTTCTTCTCTATGCAGAGTTGATTGTTTTGTGAAACCATGAAAGCTCTCATTCTTGTTGGAGGATTTGGAACTCGGCTGAGACCTTTGACACTCAGTGTGCCAAAGCCACTGGTTGATTTTGCTAATAAACCCATGATATTGCACCAGGTATTACTTCGTAAAACATTCCTTAAAGTAACTTGTGGGGTGTGTAGGAAACTGAATTTTTTACCGTAATGAGTGCATTGTTCTTCACTACATGACGCCTCTTCACAAAAGTTTAACTATGTGCTTCTCAAGGAGTGAACTTTTATGATAGCATTGATACTTCTGTTTTGCAATTCGTGGAATCGGATTCAGTGTAGTCATTGTCTATATGATTTGCAGTATTTGCTTGATTTGATCCCATGTGGCATTGGCATTATCTTCTTACAGATTGAAGCTCTCAAAGCTATTGGAGTCACTGAAGTAGTTTTGGCCATTAATTACCAACCTGAGGTGAAACTGAATAAATTCCCATTTCTTGGTAACATCCATGGATTGATCATATGCTGAGCTTGATCTTAGCTGTTATTAATGGCTTGTTTGTCTTTAATGCAGGTAATGTTAAATTTCTTGAAAGAGTATGAGAAAAAGCTTGATATCAAGATCACCTGCTCACAAGAGACTGAACCTCTTGGAACTGCCGGTCCCTTGGCTCTAGCTAGAGATAAACTCATTGATGACTCTGGTAATCCATTTTTCGTCCTTAACAGTGATGTGATTAGTGAGTATCCTCTGAAAGAAATGATCCAATTTCACAAGAGTCATGGAGGAGAAGCTTCCATTATGGTTACTAAGGTAGGCTTATATTATCATTGATGATGTTTAATTCATCGGAAATGAAGCCCTCTATAATTGTGTCTTCCGCTTCCTTTCTGTGTGTTGAAGGTGGAAGAACCATCAAAATATGGTGTGGTGGTTATGGAAGAAAGTACTGCCAGAGTTGAGAAATTCGTCGAGAAACCGAAAGTGTTTGTTGGGAACAAAATCAATGCTGGAATGTATCTGTTGAACCCATCTGTTCTTGACAAGATTGAGTTGAGACCAACCTCCATTGAGAAAGAGGTCTTTCCAAAGATTGCTGCAGAGAAGCAGCTATATGCCATGGTCCTACCTGGTTTCTGGATGGACATTGGACAGCCAAAAGATTACATCACCGGTCTGAGGCTATATCTAGACTCCTTGAGGAAAAGTTCCTCCCCACACTTGGCATCGGGAGCTCATATTGTTGGCAATGTTTTGGTGGACGAAAGTGCTGTAATTGGAGATGGATGTCTTATTGGTCCTGATGTAGCCATAGGTCCAGGGTGTGTAATAGAGCCAGGGGTTAGGCTATCTCGCTGTTCCGTTATGCGAGGAGTCCGTATCAGGAAACATGCTTGCATTTCCGGTAGTATCATCGGATGGCATTCAACGGTCGGGAGGTGGGCTCGCGTGGAGAACATGACAATTTTAGGAGAAGATGTTCATGTTGGTGATGAAGTTTACAGTAATGGAGGTGTTGTCCTGCCTCACAAGGAAATAAAATCTAGTATCTTGAAGCCACAGATTGTCATGTGACATGAAGACTTGAAGGTATTTGGGTTGATTGTACCATCGGGAAGAAGTTTTAAAGGTTTTCTTTTTTTTGTTGGAATTGCTGCTGTTTAATCTACCGATTACTGTATTACCTGAAGATTGCTTGTTTTCTAATGATCTATAGCTCCTTGTACATTATTACATGACAATGTTCAGCCACTGATGTCTGATTATACCTGATTCCAAGAAATAAACACCTGATCCAAAGCTGATTACTTGCTGTTTGTCTTTAATTACTAATAGTTTAGCTTGAATGTCCATCGAATGATGTTTGCATAATTTCATGGAAAATCAACAAAAGAATAGAAAATGATTGAAAAGTAAAGGTTAAGTGTGAGGACCAGGGATGAGAGTGCAGAAGCAGAAATCTCAATAGAACCAACAATTGCAACCAAAAACCCAATCTTGCATTAATTTAACAACGTAGTAACAACAGAATTACAAGATTGCCCAAGAATCAGGCATTTAATGACAATCAACAAAGGAATTTATATGTACAGTAGAGATGCCCTCGCTTGCAAATTAACTGAAGCTGGAGAAGAGCACTCAAAAAGTTGTTTAAACAGAGGCTAGAATCCAGAACATCACATGAGATGATACACCAATAAGAAGCCAGGTGAGGAAAGCCATAAGAATGGAAATCTCATACTGGCTACATGCAAGATTTGGTTGGACTGTGCAAAATTTCAAGTCTTTTGCATATAGAACCGCAACACCTGCCGATGAGCATGCAGCCGCGAGTGATAATAAAGCTGTTACCTGGACATTTCAAACTATAGCTCTTATTCATCCCTTCTTATTCACATTACCATTTCAGAGAACAGACGTAGCCAATAGTTTCTTAAATGAGCAGGTACAACAATACAGCCATGTTTCCCCTCAGAAACTAGAAATACAATTGGAAATATCAAAGGCATCAGATAAATTCTATCAAGCAAAGCGATAAGCACTGTTTTTTTACCTATACTTTAGATGTTATTAACAGTAAAATGCTCTCCTTTTAACTAAAGTATGAAGGATAATCCTAGGCAGATGACAAGAACATTTAAACTTCTTCAAGCAAATTTCCCTACACTACACCTTTAACATAGATATCATCTGTGTTAAAAGGTATATGGCAATATCCAACATGCTACAAAGCAGCTCCCACAGAAATGGAAGACCAATGATGTTATGTTTCACTCGATAATGCAAATCATAGAAAAAAGGCAAAAGTTCTTATCAACCAAAGTTCAAAAGAGGTTTCCAAACAATTGACCATCCTTTATGAGCGTCCTTTTGTGACATTTGTAACATTACTGGAATCAAGCAATAGAATAGGAGGAAACCAATTACCAGTCTTTAGTATAGGAAACAAAACGAAGGCTACGCAGCAGAAAGATATTGCAATAGAATGGGTTAGAAATCGCATAAATTCATGTTAAAAGATATGGTTTTGGGATAAAAAAAAGGACATTTTCTAAAGAAGGGAATTAATAAACACTGAAGGTCAAAGAAAACAGCAGTGTACCCAATCACCAACAACAAACAGGCTCACTAGAACTGGGTTCTGAAGGTTTCTCTTTCTCCTCAAAGCATAACCATCGAGACACGCTAGTCCAAAGCTCCACAATACCTGAAGCCCCATTGATGCAATCAAGTAGCTGAAGCAGAAGTAAATATCACTGTCAAGCTAGAGGATATCTTCATGTCTCAATTGCAAGTCAAGGGAAATAGACAATTGTCTAATTGCTTAATTTGGTAACCCCTGAGGACATATACTAGCATGCCTATTGAATAAATGTACCTTGGGCAAGGAAAAAGTAGCATGTCGCAATGTCAGAGTTAGTGAGTTACTTGAAGTGATAGAATAATATCAGATCATGATACATCATCTGCATCCAATTTTATTACATACATATGATACAAGGACTTGTAATAGCTCTATCAACTACCAAGACATGATTTCTCTTGTCATCTTCCAAAATATAGTGACATGTTTTGGGAACTTGTAGTACTTAGTACAACTGGTTGTTTCATGAAAAACATTGCAATTACTTGTTCAGGGACAAATAAAGTCCTTAATCCATTGATTTCTGTTGAACCAACTAGTCATAATCAAAACACGGGATACAGCTGCGTGAAGTCAATCAAAATTGGAACTGTACCCCCAACACAAACACAAGAACCTCATTTGAAAACCATTAAACAGCATCTTTAAATGAAAACTACAAAAACTATAGCTTGGGTTCCAAAAGTTGCTTCGTATTTACTCTTCATTACAGGTGGCGTGACCTAATTTAAATTAAACCAACAACATCCATTGTCCACTAAATTGCCCAGTTCCCAACAAAAACAGTAGCCAGGAACCAATAAATGAACACTAAAAATATCATTTTGAAACATCAAACATCAAGCACATGTTCGAGAAATCTCCAAAATAAGTTAATATCAGCAACATAAGCACAAATAAAGAAGCATTTACCAATCTACAAAAGCACTAGGACATTCTAAACAGTAAATTTTACAAGCACTAAACAGTATAAAATCACCCAAAAAGCAATTAAAATAGAAAAAAGAACAAAAATTTTACCAGAAAGCAGTGTAATTAGAGAAGCCTTTAGCAGAGACCATAACGGCAACAGAAGCAGCAGCGAAACTACATTGTCCTATTCTCAACACCAACCCACTAACCGTCCCCGGACTTCCTATAATTTCCTTCATTTTTTCAGTCTCTCCCACACCAACCTCGCACTCCTCTCTAATTTTCACAAATCAAGAGGCCCTAGAAGGACCTCTCCCAAAATTCGAAACCCTAGCTCTCAAATTTGCTCTCCATCAACCCAAAACTCCATAGACTGATCGATTTATTGACGATTATTCGTGGTGGGACTGCTTGTTTTGCCGTCAACTTTGAATCATAAAGTTGTGATCTAACGACAATTTGGAGTGTTCATTCTCCGCAATCAAATGTGAAATTAGAAAAAGAGAACAGAAAGAAGAAGAAGGAACTTGCTTTTAGGTTTAGTTTGTTGATGTCTGTGCTCTTGCGCTGATAAACACTGAAAAGTCCTCCATGAGAATGCCTTTCCCGTTCTTTTAGCTGTCTTTTTAATTAACTATTTAATTATGTTATAATCATACACATATTTTATTAATTAAAAAAGGCAAATATTAATATTATTTTTTATAACCGAGTGGTCATAACTCATAACACCTTTATAATTTTTTATTATCAAATATTTAAATATATTAATTTTAGTATGTATTTTTAAAAGTAAAGAAATTAACAATAATTGGAAAAACTGAATCAATTCAATTGATTAAACTTAAAATTGATCAATTTTTTAGTTTGATTTATTTCAATAATTTTGTTATTAAAAATTGACTAATTTGTTAATTAATTGGTCCGTTTTCCTAAACTAACCATTTTTTTATAAATAAAAATTAATTATTTTAATTTTATTTAACGGTCTCTTTCTTTAATTAAACTTAAACTTCTTCGATTAGACAAGAATGGTCTCATTCTTTAATCTTATTTCAAAATTTTCAATTTTGTATATCAATTTTTGACGAATTAATACCTCTAAAATTTAAACTTCTTATTTTATTAGTTTAATTTTGAGTTTGATTTTAAAAAAACCTAGAATTAGTATAAAAGCAAAAAAGAAAAATAAATTACTATTTGTGATAAAACCAGATATAATTACTTCTAATAATGCTAATTTAAGTATATATATTTAAAAGTAGGAAATATTATTGTGTGTAAATAGGAGAAAATAAATAATAACAACAACAACAACAATAATCAATAAGAGTCCCGCTAAAACGTTGAGTCTAAAGAGATCCATTAGTATATACTCTTACTCATATCTGATAAAGAAACTATTTTTGATAGACCTATATGTAAAAATAGAGAAAAATATAAATTAATTTTTAAAATTAATGTTCGAGAATTTATAAGAATTATTTTTTATTTTATGAATACTTTTACGATAATATTTCATATATAATGAAATTTTAAAAGAAGAGAGATAAGTATTTTTTCTGTATAAATTAGAAATATTATTTCATTTTCAAATTAAATATAAAAGAGTTTATTTAATGTTATTTTTTAATATTATCAAATATTTTATCAAAATAAAAAATAAAATTAGTGAATTAAAGTGAGATCATAAATATTAATTTTAATAAAAATAAATTATATTAAAACTTAATAAAAAGAAATTTAAAATAATTTAAATTAATACAGGGGTGAAGAAAATTAAAGATACAATTCAATATTTATGATTATTATTCCCCTCCTCTCTTTTTTAAATTAGAAAAAATTAGAAAAAATAAACGATAAAAATGGATTTAAACTGGACGAAACAATAATAAAACAAATTAAGTCCCATAAAATATAAAATAATTTTTCTTAACTATTTACATAAATTATATGAAATAAATTATTTAAAAAATAAAATTAAATTTAAATTAAATTATTTTTATCTAATCATTTTTTAATCACTTGCCGGCTTGTTTTTATTTATTTTTTTGAATTTTTATTTTTGTTTTTAAATTTATTAATTTTTTTGTTTATTTTAATTAATTAACAATAATTTATTTTTAAATATTATTTAATATATAATTATCATTACTAATAAACTAAAGAAAACTAAAAATCACAGTACAAAAGAGAAGCAGAACCAAACCGTTTAATATGCAAAGTAGATTATACATGTACGTATGCGTCAATTACTAATGATAATTTATAAATAAATTCCCAACTCTAAAAGATTTTCCTAATTACCTAAGTACCCCCCGTTTAAAACACCATCTTCTGTACACTTCAGGGAAGACATTCGTATCTCCTCCTACTCGCTGTCTAGACTCAGTCACTTTGCCATAGATTGCTGCTGCTATGTGGTAAGGATTTATTCTAACCGTCTTGTACTATTTCTCGAATTGAAATTAGGGTTTGAGAGAACTGAAAGTAGGGTTTGAGATTTAAGAACTATCAGCTATTGTTTAACAGTTCTGGGGGTAGTGGTTACGGGAAGTTGATAGAATTTGCAATCTCGATGTCAACAAGAAAACAACAAATCACATATTCTTCTCTGTGCAGCAACAAGTTTTAACCGCAAATGATAGAAACTCTTCTTTTACTTCAGGTCCCATTAACAAGAAGTAGCACATACACAAAATGAGTAACTTGGTTAATGGAAACCAACAATTAATTGAAAGCATTATTGGGATAGTGCTTAAGGGTGGTTGGAACAATCTTTTGAGACCCAAGTTTGTTGTTGGCTCTCATTTCACTACCACCACTACCATTCAAGAGGTACTAGTGCAGCTCTCTTTGTATAGCAGAATTTCTCACTCTTGGCCATTCTTCCAATGGGTTGAATCATCTCTACCTAATTACCAACACTCCTTGAAAACCTCGTGGACTATGATTTATATCTTAACCAAGCACAAAAATTTCAAGCATGCAAAGACTTTACTTGAGAAGCTCGCTTTTAAGGATTTTTTGTCAACTCGACCAGTCTTGAGTGCATTGGTCAGCAAAGATAATGGTGATGATTCAGATGTCAATTCCCTAATTTTAAGTTGGCTTGTTATAGCATATTGCAACTCTAGAATGACCCAGGAAGCTATTCAGGTTTTTGAACATATGAGGGTACATAGGTTGAGGCCAGAATTGCATGCTTGTACAGTATTGTTGAATTCTTTGGCTAAGGATAGATTAACTGATACAGTTTGGAAATTGTATAAGAAGATGGTTGGTCTTGGTGTTGAGGCTAATATTCATGTCTACAATGTGTTGATTCATGCTTGCTGTAAGTCTGGGGATGCGGAGAAAGCGGAGAAGGTATTGAGTGAAATGGAATTGAAGTCTGTTTTTCCTGATCTTTTCACTTATAATACATTGATTTCGTTATACTCCAAAAAGGGTATGCACTATGAAGCTTTATGTGTGCAACATAGGATGGAAACAGCTGGAATTAGTCCTGATATTGTTACTTATAACTCGCTTATTTATGGGTTATGTAGAGAAGGTAGGATGAGAGAGGCCTCGAGGCTTTTTAGGGAAATTAAAGATGCTACTCCCAACCATGTAAGTTACACCACTTTGATTGATGGATTTTGCAGAGTAAATGATCTTGATGATGCTTTAAGATTACGGGAGGTAATGGAGGCCAAAGGAGTGCATCCTGGTGTTGTTACGTATAATGCAATTTTGCGCAAATTGTGTGAAGGAGGCAGAATAAGGGATGCAAACAAACTCTTGAATGAGATGAATGGCAAGAACATTGAACCTGATAATGTCTCATGTAATACATTAATAAATGCTTATTGTAAGATAGGAGACACAAAGTCTGCTTTGAAAGTGAAGGATAAGATGTTGGATGCTGGACTGAAGCTAGACTCACTGACTTACAAGGCATTGATTCATGGATTCTGCAAGGTGAAAGAGATGGATAGTGCCAAAGAGTTCCTGTTTTCCATGCTTGAAACTGGATTTTGTCCAAGTTATTGCACTTATTACTGGCTTGTTGATGGCTATTGCGATCAACACAATGAAGAGGCAGTTATTAATCTCCTTGATGAGTTTGTGACAAGAGGCCTGCTTGTTGACATCTCAGTTTACAGGGCACTGATACGAAGGTTTTGCAAACTCGAAAAGGTCGGTTATGCTGATAAACTATTTCATCTTATGCAAGAGAAGGGGATATCAGGTGATAGCGTTATATATGCTAGTCTGGCATATGCATATTGGAAACAAGGGAAGGCAAATGTTGCATCAGATATGTTAGATGAAATGTACAAGAAAAGGTTGATGGTTACTCTAAAACTCTATAAAAGCTTTAATGCTTCTTTTTCTGGTGACGGTAACATCTTAAATCTCTTCTGGGATCACCTAGTTAAGGCACGATTATTGTCAAAGCAAGTGCTGAAAGATCTGCACCAAGTCTGAAAATGCACTTGTCTGTGTATTTCTCATGTTACATTCGTTTTACGAGTTTAGAGGAAATAAATGACAGATTCCTCCTTCTCATCTGCACATCCAAACAGGGCATTACAGAGAAGCTTCTTCTGTTAGAGCTGCAGTGGCTTCAATCCGTATCTGCGTGAGAGATGAGCATTCCTGCACCTGAGCATCGCCATGGCTATAATTTCCTCTGCCAATGATCTCCTTCCTGTATTTGTGACAAGATGAGCATTTGTCAACTAATGATACAAATGTGAGTACAGTAATTCGTTGAGTTGTATGAGATGTTAAGGAAGTGGTAGAGCAAGATGAAGAAGAAGAAGCAGTAGAAGGAACAAGAAAAAGAGAAAGCACCACCTCCATCCAGTGAAGGTATCTCCTGTAACCATCAAGTATATTATAGATAACTTTCACAAACTTGGTGAACTTTAAAGAGGTAGTCTGGATGTTAGAGAAGGAATCTTCTTAGGGATGCCAAACCGGTCTGACCGGCCCAAGTTAATTAGGGTTCGGATTCAAGAGGGTCAGTCCAACCTGATCCAACCCAAACCAATTCTACCAAAACACCAAATTGACAGGTCATTCCATCCAAACGAAATGGGGCGAAAAAAGATATTCGCATTGAACCAGAATCGATTCATTGTCATCCTTAAATCTTC
>JANIMX020209823.1:0-10597 GCA_024582655.2 Erythroxylum kunthianum | reverse complement strand
TTGGAGACATTAGGGGTGGTGAAGGTTGATTGGAAGAAAATGTGTATGACCTTTGACCAAATGGGGGCAGAAGTAACATTACAAGGAATTAATATGCAAGGCTCTTCTCATCACGCTCTTCAACAGATTCTCAAGCGCCAGGAAGTGGAAGTAGAAGGGCTCTTGTGGTCTATGGGAATCTGTAGAACCGTATCTGATGTAATGGGCACCCTGAATGCAGTGCAACAGAAGGATTTGTGGGCTGTGTTGTCCAGATTTGAGGCAGTTTTTCAGGAACCGAAGGAGCTGCCACCTAAGAGAGCTATTGACCATGCAATTAACCTGAAGGAAGGAGCAGAACCTGTGAACATTCGCCCCTATAGGTACGCACATCATCACAAGGATGAGATTGAGAGACAGATCCAAGAGTTGCTGGAAACTGGGGTGATTAAACCCAGTATCAGTCCTTTCTCAAGCCCTGTGATTCTTGTTAAAAAGAAGGATGGGTCATGGCGAATGTGTGTGGATTACAGAGCTTTGAATAAGCTTACGGTGCCTGACAAGTTTCCAATTCCAGTGGTAGATGAGCTGATGGAGGAGCTACATGGGGCCAAGTATTTTTCCAAGGTGGATTTGAAGTCAGGTTTTCATCAGATCAGAGTTCGAGAAGAGGATATCAATAAAACGGGGTTTCGGACTCATGAAGGGCATTACGAATACCTAGTGATGCCCTTCGGACTCATGAACGCACCTGCTACATTCCAGTCCACTATGAACTCTATTTTCAAACCTCTATTACGTAAGTTCGTTCTGGTTTTCTTTGACGATATTCTGGTTTATAGTTCAGATTGGAACCAACATATGCAACATTTGGTTCGGGTGTTACAACTCTTATTGGATAATAAATTATATGCTAATAGGAAGAAGTGTATTTTCGGACAGCAATCTGTGGAGTATCTAGGCCATGTTATCTCTTGTGAAGGGGTAGCTATGGATCCATCGAAGATCAAAAGCATTATGGAGTGGCCTATTCCCAAGAATGTGAAGGGAGTAAGAGGGTTCCTTGGTCTAACCGGGTACTATAGAAAATTTGTCCGTGATTATGGTAAAATTGCAAAACCCCTTACTGACCTTACTAAGAAAGATGGGTTCAGTTGGGGGAAGGAGTCTCAAGAGGCTTTCGAAGAGTTGAAGAGGAGAATGACTACATCACCAGTTCTAACCTTACCAGATTTCTCCAAGGAGTTTTCCATTGAGTGCGACGCTTCAGGTAGGGGTTTAGGTGCTGTTCTAACACAAGAGGGTCGCCCATTGGCCTATTTCAGCAAAGCTCTAGCTGAATCAACTTACTCCAAATCTGTTTATGAGAAAGAAGTGATGGCAATTCAACACTGGAAGCATTTTTTAACTGGGAAGCATTTCAAGGTTTATACTGACCATAAGAGCCTAAAGCATTTACTAGACCAGCGGATCCCATCGATAGATCAACAGTGTTGGCAAGCTAAGCTGTTGGGATTGGATTTTGAGGTTATCTATAAACCTGGAAAGCAGAATGGAGCTGCAGACGCCCTCTCCAGAGTGGAAGATGATAAGATACTGTTCACGGCCATTTCAGCTCCATTTTGGCTGGATTTGGATGTGGTCCAACAGGAGGTCAAGGAGGATACCAAACTAGACTTACTCATCACGGCTCTCTTACAAAATACTGTATTAAATATTTTATACATTTGCAGTTAGACTAGATGAATATGATCAGTTCATGTGTAGCTTATCCGACTATTTAAGCTGTTTAGGTTCTTAACATGTTATTACGACCTTTATAATTGGGAGGTGTTGAGTTCAAATAACTTTGCCTCTGTTGTGTGACAAGTCCTACAAATAGAATCAGGGGTAGGAAAATATCCAGTTTGAGGTAAAAACAGAGGAATTGATATAGAAATCAAGGGCAATCAAGGAAGAATAAGACAGAAATAGAGGGATTAGAAGAATCATAAGAGCAACACTCAACAAGATCAAGGAAATATAATGGTAGATTAGGGAGCAGAAACTAGAGAAGGGGAAAGTAAGATGGGCAACAGAATTGCAGAGGAAGACTTGTGGGAATGGTGGAGAAAAACATAAAGTAGGTTTAGAAGAGCAAGTGAATACCTGAATTTCAATAATGAATGAATTATTCCCAAAACTTTCTATAACAATAGTGAAGGCATCTATAAAGACAAATCTTTAGAGAGATAGTATTTACTACGACCTTAAATCTGTAAGTTTTAATAAGATTTTAACTATAAGAAACTAAGCATACTTTCAAGTCATATTTAGTTGGAATTTTAATTGAATAGTCTAACATCATCCTTCATGATGGTGGTTTTGGGATTTGTTTATATTTTTTTCTTAGGGCATGTTTCACAAAACTTTTTCCAAGCTAGAAGAGTCTTATGGTGCTGGTTTGTAGATTTATGAAGTGAAGGTATCAACTTACAAATCATCTTTATTGAGGTTCAAGAAATCCAGTAGTTTGAGTGTTTGTTAACAAAACTTTTCCCGAATTAGAAGAGTCTTAACGTTTCAAGGTTTTTCCGCTAAGTAGGTTGTTAGGTGTTTTTCTTTTTTTGTTTTGTTGATTGGGCAGGGTGTCCATCAAATAGAAAGTTGTAACTACTAGTAATTGGTTGCTTATTTGGGACATACTTGAACTTATGCCCACATTTTGTGAAAGGAGGCTCGAGTATGAATTACTTTTGGACCTCATCTAACAGCTTAAGCTTTTGGATTTGATCATTTTGAAAAATGACCAAGCTGAGATTTCTACGATTACTCATGCATCAAATATGCTATAAGCCTAAGTGTGTATATTGTGTTTAATAGAGCAGAATTATTTGTATTTGTCAATTTGGTTGACTAATTTCTTTTGAGTGACAGTTAAAAAGTTACCCCACTGGATCTTACAAATGCAGTTTGATTGAAATAATCTTTTGATGATTTACATCAGTAGAAGTGCCTGTTGGGTCTTCTGCTGAAAGATTGGAGTAAAAAAATATTTAACAGAAATTTGGAGCTAATTTGACTGATTATGTAGTTTGGAAAGCCGTTATGATTATTAATCTCCTCTTTGTTTTCATACTGTCATCCAAGAACTACAAATTAGTATAAGCAGTATAATCTTTTACCATATAAGATCTGCACAGACATGTATGAAATTACTTTTTCATAAATTTGCATTACTGTTGTAATCAGTTTGATGGATTTTTTGTACATTGGTCTGTTAAAAATTCAGGGTAATGATGGTGAAGATGTGATTAATAATTTACGCAATGGAGCTGCAGTTGAAAACGCTGTTGCTAAAATGCAAGAAAGAGGGTTTTCTAATACACGCAGATCTAGGCATCGTTTGACTCCTGGAACTGTTAAGTTTGCAGCGTTTCATGTTCTCTCTCTTGAGGGAAGCAATGGTCTGACAATACTGCAAGTTGTGGACAAGATTCAGAGATCTGGACTGAGGGATCTTACAACAAGCAAGACACCAGAAGCTTCAGTTGCTGCTGCTTTGTCAAGGGATACAAAACTTTTTGAGAGAACAGCGCCATCAACATATTGTGTACGTTCTGCCTATAGGAAGGACCCTACTGATGCTGACGCAATTCTTGCTGCTGCCAGAGAAAGAATCAGAGTATTTAGTGGTTTTGCAGATGGAGAAGACGCTGATGATGCTGAAAGAGATGAAGATTCTGAAAGTGATGGGCCAGATGACCCTGAAGTTGATGACTTGGTTACTGAATTAAAACCTAATGAAGAGGCTTATCCGGAGGGGAATGAATTTAATTCTGAAACTGCCTTGGGAAACAGAAAACAGATTGATGAGGTTTTAAGAACTCCCAATGCTGTCAATGATAATGAAAAAGTGCATGCTGAAGGCTTAAATGGTGCTAAGGATGTTGATACTTCTAGTGATGAATCTGTTGAGGTTGCTGAAGTCTGCACTAATCTTGATCAAGGGGATGATGTTGATGAAAGTAATCTTGGGGAACCTTGGGTTCAGGCACTTATTGAAGCAAATTACTCTGATCTGAGTGTTGAGGAGCGCCTTAGTGCTCTTGTGGCATTGATAGGTGTGGCAATTGAAGGTAATTCCATACGCGCTGTCCTTGAGGTATGACCTTTTCTCTACTGGTGCAAGTTTAGAGTCGTGTTTTTTGCATCTTGGCCAACTGACATGAAAAGTTTCAGGAACGATTAGAAGCTGCAAATGCTCTTAAAAAGCAAATGTGGGCAGAGGCACAGCTTGATAAGCGTCGAATGAAGGAGGAATACATTGTAAAAATGCATTATCCACCATTCGTGGGGAACAAGATAGAGCCTAATCTGACAATGTCCACGTCAGAGTGTAATGAAAGCTCATTCATTAATGGTGATGAGAAATCTAGTGAGTTGCCACTGAATATAGTTCAGCAAGAACAGTTAAGTGTCTTGCAGGGCATCAACAATCATCTCAATAATATACCTTCTGTCAGGAATGTGGAAATTCAAGATTCCTCTGCTTGTCCAGATAATCTCTCCAACCAACATTTAGGACATGTGGCTGAAAAGTCACGCTCTCAACTGAAATCCTTCATTGCTCAAAAAGCAGAAGAGATGTATGCCTATAGATCATTGCCTCTTGGTCTGGATCGCAGGCGTAATCGGTACTGGCAGTTTACCACATCTTCTTCTCACAACGATCCTGGATGTGGCAGGATATTTGTTGAGTTACACGATGGTCGTTGGAGGCTTGTTGAAACTGAAGAGGTTTTTTTTTAATATGATTAATACATATTTTCTTTTGTTACATAACTACTTGTCTTTGAATATGTGTTGCTAGCATATTATCTTAATCAAAGTTTTATGCTTCAGATATGTTGTGTAGCTGGCGTATCCTCTAGTTGGCACAACATTTGTACTGGAAGAAAAAGCGAGAATCATATACCATAAGCAAATTCTTTTTTCTTTTCACCTTTTTAGGACGATTTGTTTGCTAATTGGTGTATGAGTAGGTCAAGTATCATTTACATGGTTTTTTTTTTGTTTGTTTCTTGGAATGCCTAATATTTGTATCCATGTTGTTGGTTATATTGGTGCTTGGTTTTGATTGTTTGTTCAACATTTGCATTCAGGGTTTTGATTCTCTGCTGACATCTTTGGATATACGGGGTATTAGGGAATCCTATTTGCATATGATGTTACAGAAGATTGAGGTTCCTTTTAAAAAGGTTGTCAGGAGGAACACACAACGAACTTACATGGAGAAGCAAAGTGGAGACCTGGTGCAAGCAGAAGCAGCTGGAAGTACTTCTGATGCTGATATCAGTGCTAATATTGACAGCCCAAGCAACTCTACAAGTGTTGCAGATTTGGATATGAATGTGCCATCGACATCTTTCAGAATTGAGATAGGAAGGTCTGAGGCTGAGAAAAATCATATCTTCAAGAGGTATCAAGATTTTGAGAAGTGGATGTGGAAAGAATGTGCTAATCATTCAGTTTTACCTTCCATGAAGTGCGGGAAAAAAAGATGTGAACAGATCCTGAGCGTTTGTGATTACTGCCATGATATTGTTTTTTACGAGGACAACCAATTTCCTTCTTACCATAAGACATATGAAGCATCTGGAAGCAACTTGAACTCTTGTAATCATGAAGATAAACATATTATGGACAAGGATAGCTCTTTGCATGCTTCAACCTCCCCACTCGGAATCATATTACTGAAATTGCTTTTAGCTTTAATTGAGGTAAGTGACGATTTAGACAGCTAAAAACATTTAGTTGTAAATTATAGCTTGATGATTTTAATGATGTGCTCTTCGCTTCCATCCTTGTTTTGAAGGAGTTTGTTGTTACGTTTTCTGTGTGCTGCAGGTGTCAATTCCATCAGAAGCTCTTTTACCTCTTTGGACCAATGACTATAGAAAATCATGGGGTTTGAAGCTGTGGTATTCAGCATCAGCTAAAGACCTTCTTCAGGTTTATGTTGGCCTTATCTTTGTGTTTCCTTTTAATATTTGATGACATATACATATATAAACAATGTTCTATCACTATGATGACGAGTTGGCAAAACATAAACAAAGGTGCAAGGCCTCCACAATGCTCCTGGGAATTATGGCAGGGCTTGAGAAATGGACCAAGTTCTTAATTGGAAACTATCTCTTGGTTTGCTGTTACCTTTCAGAAAGTTTGTCTTCTTAATTAGATTGGAAAAGTAGTTGATTTTTCACATAATCTTAGGTATATTAATATTATATATATCTTATCCAAGCTAAAGAAGTCCTCTGGACATCCAAATATGATCTAGTGAAGTTTTCCTTGGCATTATGACTAGAAATCATTTATCAAACATCAGCATGAGGCATTTGACTTTATAATAAAGCTAACCACAAACGAGCACTTTCTGTGGTTATTTTTCATAAATAAGTTTTAATAAAAAGTTATTTTATTTTTATATTTACTTATTTATTCTATATATAAATGCACTTCTATATTTAAAGTAAATATTAGATGACAAATAATATATAAAGATATACTCTTTTTATTTCTATTTATAACAAAACATAATTACATTAGCTAAATTAAAAATGAGGCTGAAAAATTGTAGCTACTTCTATAAGTTCTATAATCATAAGATTATAAATAAGAAACTAATAGAAGTTATCTCTTCTAATGTTTCTTCCATCACATTTGTCATATAAAGCAATATAGGACTATAAATCTATTTGTAGAAAAAAGTGATCCTTCCATCCTTTTAATGGGTTGTTTTTATATTATTCTTTTGTATCTTAAAAGGGTAATGTAGATATAATTAAGAAGATGATGTGGTTTGAGAGACTTCAGTAGTGACATAAATGAAGTGTTTTATTTGAATTTTCATATATTATCCCACATGGTATTTAATCTAGTTGAGTCTTTTTATAAATGGTAAGATTGCTATAGTTAAAATTTTATTATAATTAATTTCATATTTAAGAGTTAGTGTACTGTTAAAAGATTAGAAAGCCAAAAAAAAAATCTTATTTAATAATTAATTAATAAATATTTAATTCTATCTAATTAATAATTAATATTTTTATATAACCACTGACTGAATAATTAGTCAATTAATTAAATTATTGAGCTGAATGTTAAAAAAAAGTTAGAAGAGATGAATTCTTAACGTTAGTTAAAAATATTAATTCAATAATTTTTTTAAATTTAATTGAATTTAAGAATTTATGTAACATAAGTTACAATCCTAGTTGGCATACAATGTTAAAATTTTGTCTTATGTGGAAAATAAGAGAATATCTTTCTCTTTGTGTTATCTTTAATATATATACATAGATTCTGACTGTTCCAAGAATTTAGATGTAACCATCTCCATTGCATTTAGAACCTACTCAGAAGGACCCTAAAATACTTTGGGGCTTTTGCTCTGTGATGTTTTATTAGTATCTTCGATTCCTTCTTGTTTGATTCTTGTGTATGTGTATATGCAATTCTGGCTTTTCTTTACAGTTTCCATTTCAAATCTTCTATTGGAGAAGCTACTGAAGTGTGTAATGTATTCTTAGATTCTTACACTGTTGGAGATTGCAATAAAGAGAGATTACTTGTCTCCAAATTTTGAAACAACGAGTGAGCTTCTTGGTCCAACTGTCTCACCTGGATCTGAAGGTAGTGATTCTTCCAGTATAGAAAGAATTCCTGTGCTTCCATGGTTACCACAAACAACTGCAGCTGTAGCCGTGAGAGTCCTGCAATTGGATGCATCCATATCCTGCATGGTATATGAGAAAGTAGAGATTCAAAAGGACAGGAGCAATGGCATAGTTATTGTGAGTAATTTCTTTGAAATTTTGAATGATATGGTTTAAATTTTATGTTTCTGCAGGAGACGGGACTTCTTGTGGGGTTCTTTTGTAAGTTATTGTCTATTATTTCACCCTTGGAAAGCAATATTGTTGCAATATGCCTCAGTGGAGGAGGCACATGTTATTGAAGCTATCAAGTGTTTCTTGAAACAAGATAGTAAAACGATCTCAAAAGGCAGTAAAATGCATGAAATGATTACAGACGCAATAGTTTTGTTGCAAAATGTGTCTTTGTTGCATGATAAAACTAGGAACTTAATGGAAAATGAATTGGTGAGATGGCCGAATTCTTTGGGGGTGTACATCAGACTTATTTTGATCCAAGTATTCTCGCTCCTGTCCTTATGTTCCCACCAAGGTTGGACCTTAATAGAGGAGAGGTACTTCTACCACCTTATAACTTAAGCCAAGCCCTAGTAGTGTGCTCATCACTTTAACTGCATATATACGCATATGAAACACTTTGTTGAAACATCCCCATGTTTTCTTGGCTAGAAAACTAACCTGACATGGTACTCCAGTGAATTATATCCTGCTTGTGGAATATGTAGAGTAGTCAACATGGGTTCTGATTATGGGTGGATGGGAAGGGGTTCTGAAAGTTTACCATGTCGTGTATCTCAATTTACACATCCAACCAACCAAAGGAAGAAGTGGTAACAAAGAACAAGGGTTCCTTTACTTTCAGTTTTATTTCAAAGACTTTCTTCTGTTTTCACCCTGAACTTTCAACCTCCATTGATTCTGGAAATGTTTGATAGGTTACTGGGAGTAATTCACATTCGTAAACCTTACCTATGATATTGCTTATGTGTCAAAGTTTTTAATTTATACTTCACAGCTGGCCAAAATGTAACTCAATCCTGCAGTTATTGGCATCACCTCTTTTCTTCCGGGTATAGAGTGAAACATTTTAGGATCACTGCCTTGTATTATATGACTCATATCTAGTTCCTATCTTTTTCTACATGTGCGTACTGAGTGAAACATTTTAGGATCGCTAGCGTGTATTGTATATGACTCATATTTACTACCTATCTTCTTATACATGTCATGTTATACTTCCTTGCCCTACCCTCCCAATCATAAGGGCCATCATGAACACAATTTTATTTTTTAATCAGGTAATAATTGGTTGAGTAATATTTCCTGACTTGAATTTTTCCTGTCTTTTAGAAGCTTTCAACCAAGCAGACTGTTGCTGACAGCATGCAGGATGATAAAACCGCTGAAACTTCACATCAAGGTGGATTTTCAGAAGAACAGAGTTGGATTGGTTCTGGGGGGTTGTGCCACGGACGAGGGAAGCAGGGTAGGAGGCATGCCTTTACAAATGGTGGAAGACTTCAAAAGGGGACCATTGGTTCCAGATCTGAATCTAGCAAAAGAACTAGCAACACGAAAAGTGGTATGTTAAGGCAAGAACTGGTATGGAAGTTACAACCGCGTGCAAGAGGGCGTAAGCGTGGACGTCGAAGCACTAGAAGTCGGAAAAAATCAGTTAAGAAAGCAATCAATATAGCTTCCAGAGGAGACATTTCTAAACAAGTTACCAATGAAAATTCACCAAAAGGCTTGGTTGGGGATGAGTGGAATGCTAAGGAAAGAAGGCACCAGGTGGGGGACACTGAGAATGCTGGCAGCTCAGAAGGATCTGATTATAACAACAATGGCCATACACCTAGAAATGGATATGATCTCGCAGTTCATGAATATGGTGGCTTCGGTGGTGGTTTGATGGATGGAAGTTGCACCAATATTGATGTCAATGAGGAAAATGAAAACGGGAATTACCTAGATGAAGGTGATGGTGACCAAGGTGATATTGATCTTGGGGAATATATAAATGGGGATATGGATGAAGATAGAGTCAGGGAAGCTGGTGGAGAACCAAATGAAGATCCAGATGAAGGAACTGGATCAAGTTCGTCAGATTTCAGTGACTGGGGGAATTACAGCCAAACTTAGACAATTTTCAATGAAGAATAGGCATACAGGATCGTGACTTGTCTGTTAGATTATATTCTTTAATGATCAGGATCCTGATTGATATTAATTATTAAGTTTAATATATTTGACCAGTTATAGTTGCAAATAGTAAGTGTATATAGGGATAGCAGCTGCAATGTATTAGAATTGTTGTGTAGTGATTCGATAACTAATACTTTCTACTTGGCCCATTCATTTACTGGGCATTCTAGATTAGAAGAAGCTTTGCTTATTCCGTACAGTTTTGCATGAAATGTTCATGGTACTGAGGCAGCACAACTAAGTGGTTAAGTGGTTGTTTGGTAATTCACATTAAGGATCCACATCAATCTAGTTCGTTAAGACGTTTATTAGGTAGTCTATTAACCATGCCTTGCTCACATAATTTTGTGACTATTTTACTTGGTTGAAATTAAATAGTGAAATATTTAGGAATATATTTACCTTATATTTAGCCTTCGAATTTCAAGTTTGAAAGTAGGTCAAGTCTAGAAATGTAAAACATTGAGATTTACTTCTAAGAGAATTTAGTAAGTACATGTTCTTTTAAGTTACTTTGGAAGACATTTTAACAATTAGTGAACGAGGTAAAAGAAACTTTTGACTTAGTGATTCTTTAGAAAATAATGTTAGAGTGAGCAAAAGTCCGTAGAGGTCTCTTTAAACCTAATCACTTGGGCGATAAACCCGGGATGCACCGACTCAATGAACTCACTAAGATCCTAAATTGTAAAAAAAAGAAAAAAAAATTG
>JANIMX020209519.1:0-10601 GCA_024582655.2 Erythroxylum kunthianum | reverse complement strand
AGTGTAGTAGAGTCAACGGGAATCATACCTTTTTGCTCCTTCTGCACTTGCCTAGTCCTCTCACTTGACCACATACAACTGGTATTTTTCAGCTCTTCCAGAAGATCATAAGCTACATCAATAGTTTTTTTCATCAAAGACCCGCCAGCGGCTGCATCTATAGTTCCACTTGTGCTCGGATTTACACTATTATAGAATGTTTGTAAGAGGAATTTTCTCAGAAGGTTGTGATGTGGACAACCCCTTTGCAAATCCTTGAACCTTTCTCAAGCTTCATATAATGACTCCAAATCATTCTGCTGAAAGTTTGTAATTTCCTTGATGATTCGCTTGGTCTTTGTTAAAGGGAAGTACTTGGCAAGGAAGGCTTGGGCAACTTGATCCCATGTAGTAACCTGACCTGGATTAAGTGATTTTTACCATATTTTGGCTTTATCATTTAGAGATAATGAAAATAATATGAGCCTTACAACATTATCAGACACCCTATTTTGATGAAAAGTGTCGGATATCTCCAAAAAATTAGCTAGGTGAACATTAGGATCTTCATTAGGCAACCCATAAAACTGTGCGTTGTTCTGAATAATGTTGAGGGGTGTTGGCTTGACCTCGAAATTGTTAGCTTGAATCGCTGGTCTCGCAACTCCCGGAGGTCTAAATCCTGATCTCATAAAGTCCATCAATGTCCTCTCAACTCCGCTTTGTTCTCTGTCTTCCTCCATATTTCTTTGTATATTGTCTTGATGTTTTGCTCTTCTTAACTCTCGTTCGTGCCTTATGATGTCGAAAAACTCGTCGTTACGAATTTCAGTATTTCTTTGTATGTGCCTTGTGTTCATGCACCTGCGAAAACACAAGGAAATGTATCAAAAACTCTTAAATCAAAGTAACCTAAATCAAACAAGATGCTAAACAAATAATCTTCGGTAACGGCGTCAAAAACTTGTTGAATGCAAAACAAACCACTAGTTTTACGCTCAAAACTGCAAGTATACGGGTCATAACTTATAGTAAAAAGCGGATATCGATCCCACAAGGATTATGCTTAAGCACCACTTAATTCAAGTTGCTCTTTGTTTAAGAAACCAAATCAGATAGTTCAAAATGTAAAAATAAAAATAAAACAAAAGTAAATTCAATGTAAAAGAAAATAATGCAACTAAAGTCAAAATCGTAAACTAAAAACTCAGAGAAAATCAATATTAAGAAATAGGATTTGTTGTTATCCTTATTTGCTCACCTATTAATCAATTGATTCAATTTATGATTGACCCAAAATTTCTAGCAATTTTAATTACCCTTTCTCAATGGTGTAACTAAATGTCCCTAGATGAATGACTTAGGATTAACTTTACCCTCTCTCGATGGTGTAAAGACTCTCCTAAACATTCAACTAGTTGTGAAGCTATCTTATAAGCAGTATATTGATCTATTGAAATCTCTTCCTAATAAATCAATAACTTGTTATGTATAGGTCTATTAAACGTCAACTCTTGTTATACCCTTAACACAGATTACCCAAGCTCATCTCTCGATTTTTTTGCAAGGGTTTAAGCGCAATAGACAACACAACCATGTATATCATTAAATCAATAATCAAAGGTTCACAAATAGTTCAAACAACAAACCCTAAAAATCATTTAGCCACTCTTAATGCTAATAACATCCAAATCATCAAACAATCCATGATCAAGATGATAAAAGAAGAAAAAAAAAACAAGATAACAATCAATGAAACAGGTTCTTTCTCTTTGCTCCCCAAATCTGGAAAATCTAGAGGTCTAGATGCGTTTTCCCAATTTCCAAATCGAAATCTCGAACCCTCTGAAAAACTTGAAGCTCCTCCTATCTCTAGGCTCGAAACCTCTCTTTTTAGCTATGATTTGACAATTAAATTCTCCTATGTGTCTTCTTTTTTCCCTTTTATAGTCTCCAAAACCTAAGGAAATTAAAATCCCGCATAGGTTCTCGGATTTAGTTCTCCACAATCGTGGAGAATTATGCTTGAATTCCCCACGATCGTGGAGAATGGAGACAGAGACACTTGTTCTTGGGTTGCATTTCCAACGATTGTGGGAAATTGCCTTGTGATCCCCACGATCGTGGGAAACTTTGACAAAACCTTCTTTTCTTCTTTTCTCTTGCTCCCTAGCTCAATCACAAAGGTATCTACCCTTCATTCCTATACCAAAATGAGCAATTCTTACCCCAACTTACATCAAACGCGCAAACACGTCCTTAAAGATTACACTAAACAAAAACACACAAAACAAGACCTATAACACAATGATAACAACCTATTATGCAAGAAACACATGCACAAATACTATGAAAAACACACACTAATGCCCAACTATCAGGCTGCCAAGGCTTTTGAGCTAATTAAACGCAAACTTATCACAATCCCTATTTTGGTTTTGCCGAATTTTTCACTTACTTTTGAGCTTCATAGTGATGCCTCCAAGTTGGGTATCGGCGTCGTTCTAAGCTAACAAGGACGTCTTGTGGCGTACTATAGTGAGAAGCTCTCTGGATCACGAGCTCGCTATAGAACTTATGATATGAAATTTTATGTAGTTGTGCAAGCTATTAAGCATTGGCGTCAATATCTTTTCCACAAGGAATTTATTCTTTATACTGACCATGACACTCTAAAATGTCTAGGAAGTCAAGACAAGGTTTCAGTTCGACATGCTTCATGGATAGCCTACCTTCAACAATTCACTTTTGTTATCAGGAACCAATCAGGTGCCCTCAACAGAGTGGTCGATGCCTTGAGCCGTCGTCGTTCATTGCTTGCCACACTTCATGTTTCGGTATCGGGCTTCTCCAATTTCCCTGACTTGTATCCCTCCGATCGTTTCTTCTCTCGGATTCTAAAAGATGATCATTATGGTAAAAGTTTCGAGTATGTTTTGCATGGTGACTTCCTTTTCTTAGGCAACCATCTTTGTGTGTCGGACTGTAGCTTTCGATTGCAAATCATAAAGGAACTACATGGAGAGGGTCATATTGGTCGAGATAGAACGCTTCATTTGGTTTATACTTCTTATTTTTGGCCCACTTTTCGTTGCGATGTGGAACATTATGTGGAAAGTTGCCAAGTTTGTCAAACCTTTATGGGACATGCTTCCAACGCCGACCTTTACATGTCTTTTCCCATTCCATCGCAACCTTGGACCAATATTAGCATGGACTTTGTTCTCAGCCTACCTTGCACTCAGAATGGTAATGATTCTATTTTTGTGGTGGTTGATCGTTTTTCTAAAATGACTCACTTTATTCCATATAAAATAACTACCGATGCAGTTCAAGTGGCTCAATTGTTCTTCAAGGAAGTCTACCATCTTCATGGTCTCCCTATATCCATCGTTTCTGATTGTAACTCTCGCTTATTGAGTCACTTTTGGAGATCCCTTTTGAAAAAGGCAAATACTAGCTTAGATATGAGTTCGGTTTACCACCTATAAATTGATGGACAAACTGAAGTCACCAATCATGCTTTAGTGGATTTACTTCGAAGCCTTGTTGGCAATCATATCAAGTCTTGGGATGTGAAACTTAGTCAGGCAAAGTTTGCTCACAATTTTGCCAAGAATCGAAGCACTGGTTTCAGTCCATTTCAAGTTGTCTATGGATGTGTTCCTCAGTGTCCCCTAAACCTCACTCTGATCCCGGATCGCACATTAATTCATGGCAAAGCAGCTGGTTTTGTTGAAGATTTGCAGCGAATACACCAAATTACTCGTGACCATCTCATTGCTTCTACCGAAAAATACAAGGCTTCAGCTAACCGTCGTCGTCGTCTTGTAGAATTCAATGTTGGAGATCAAGTTTGGGCTGTTTTGACAAAAGATCGCTTTCCGCTTCATGAATACAACAAGTTGAAGGCCTGGAAGATTGGACCGTTGGAAGTACTTGAGAAGATCAATCCAAATGCCTATCGCTTATGTCTCCCGTTTGATGTCAGTACCTCAGATGTCTTTAATGTCAAGTATTTGGTTCCGTTTGTTGGAGAGCTAGATGATTTAGATTCGAGGCTGAATCTTTTCCCAGCTGGTGAGACTGACGCAGTGGGAAAACCAAGTTTTTAATTCCAATTAGGATTCAAACTTTAGACTTTCCTTATCTTTGTCATATGTTTAGGATTATAGTTCATTTCCTATTTGTCTTGTGTTTAGGATTAGAGTTTGTTTCCTATTTAAATTAGTTTCTTTCTCAAATTTCTCTATAAATAGCTTGCATATGTGGTTATTAAACAATTAAGTTCTCTTACATAATAAACTACCGAGAAGTATTTTTCTCCTTTTCTCGTTTACGACATTCATCCCAATCAACGTAACACAAGAAACCTTGTTTTTCGGCATTCCACGCGAATCAACGGAAAACAAAACTGTTAGACGCTTCCGCTACACCACCTTACCAGTTGCTCCAAAGCTCACCCGCTCATTACAAACTCTTCTATTCAAAGAAATTCATATTAGAAGCTTGGAATTAGGATTCCATCATTAATCAATATATAATAATCTACTTTTCAATATGGACCTCATTCTTTGTTTTTCAACGATAATTTTCATTTTAAAACTCAGTTTACATCTTGATAAAGACTTTATGATTTGGTAGTTTATTAAAAATGAACTTTAAAAGTATTAAACAACTAGTTGAATCGAGTTTGATTTTACAAAGGTGGAAGTGAATTTTGGCTAATGATGTTATTTTAAGTTTTGCTTTTGTTAAACAAACTCAAATTGGACCTTTCTTTTTCAAGTTGAGGTTGGAATGGATACCATTTTCTTTAATCTTTTGAACGTGTGCAATCAAGTTGGGCTTTATTTTATAAGCCTATTTGATAAATGAAACACGTGTATAAAGAAGCAGTATTGGAATTGGTGGAAGGTTCTTGGGTTGTTACCAAACAATTGATATTTAGGAAGTCAATTGAACAAAGCATAACATCAATATCATGTATATACCCTTTGAATCTTATATGCATCTTTTGAAAAACACACACATAATATGTATATATATATATATATATAGACACAATGCTTGGTCAGTCATTATATTACATGTTTTGACTATTTTAATAGGCTATGATTACTCACGGAGAAACTCCAAGATGAAAATGCAAAAATTTCTCAAAACGCGGCCAACAAAAAGTCCAATTGTAACAATTGTACTTGAACTTTAATTTTGTATAAGTGGGTAGGCTAAAGGCTTATTCTAAGTTGAGAGGGACCATCTACATATAGTTAATATGCATACCCACATTTGAACTTGTACTAACTATGAATAATATTAATAAATTATTGACATGAAAAGCTTCTTTATCTTAAAAAATTAAATAAATAACAGGTATTGGTTGCTTTGGTCATTTGAGTATGTTTTAAAATTACTCTTTTGTGATTAGAAGATCACATGTTCAAATAACAGAAATAACATTTTTATAAAAAATTCAAGAAAAACACTGCGTACAATTGATGTACCTCACTCAACAATTTTAAAGTCGAAAAATTGAATTTGTTGTCGTTTGTTTTTCAAAAGAAGTAATTAATGTTTGGACTTAATTAAAGTAATTTAGAAATTCTTAAGAAAAATGAGTAATAATGTCCAATTCTAATAACACATGCTGTAGTGCGGTTGTTGCAACAGATATGAAAAGGAAGTTCGTTGAAATTTCTATAAAAGAAATATGTATATATATTCATACATATATATATATGAGTAGGTGTTGAACATTTCTTATGCTCATAGTCATTATTAGTGTTTTTTCCTCATATCATATTCGATGTGATTATTAAGATTTGGCATATAATTATAAAGAAACTTAAGTTCCCAACACAATAAGCAACTTACTAATACGTACAAGACTTTCTATTACACTTGACATTAAGTGAATTTATAAGAACAGCAAAAAAATAATAATACATTTTTGGTGGATAAAGGGAAAGAAAAAAAAGAATAGAGTGAATTAATTGTTATAGAAATAAATGACCAACCAACACTATCTATCTATATATATATATATATATATAGCATGTAATGATGCCGTACGTCCTGACGTCCAAAACCATTCAGGAATGTTAGTTTGGTCAGAAGAATTGGCCGTAGTTTCTTCTTTTTCGACTGCTCTATGGCCCCATTGCTACTACATACATGGAATAGAGGAATAGTAGTAATAGTAGTCTGAATGATCATCATCTTCTCTATATACCAATAACTTCAATCTTTCAAATCTGCTGCTTAAAAGTTCTCTTTATGGAAATCAAACTTAGTGGAGGTCTTGCGGGAGAAGTCTGAAGCTAGCTGCTTTAGCTCCTTGGTTAGTGCTGGTGCCCCACAGTAGAAAACTCCTGAAATATAGCCATAACATGCACGAAAAGTTAGCTACATATGTTATTGAAGAACAGCTGACAGCAACTAATGACTTTAGCTTAGTGGATGGAGTAGGTGAAACCCACCAATTCTAGACTCAGGATGGTGGAGAGCAATTTTCTTGAAGACTTGTCTCCAATTAGGCTTGGCAAAATGGGACTTCACCCTCGTGCCCGAAACCACGTCCACACCGTTCTTTGCATGATGAAGGGACTGAAGCATTGCTATGAGAGCTGACCTGGCGTCACCTTCTTCGTACACACTTGTGCAGTAGTTGTGGAGCTCTATCACCTCCTTATCGTCCATTTCTGCAACTTCGTTCATTATCCCTTTGAACCACTCGAACGACCCTTGTTCCCTTGTCACCCAGTAGAAGTAGGCTTTCCTTGTCTTGAAGTTCTTGTTCTTATGGTTACTGCCACTCCTAGGAGTAGTAGAAACACCATTGCTACCATTCTCTAAGGATTGTATGGTTCGATCATCTGATTCTTCCTTGTTCATCATGTTGTTGATGATGTCCTTGACTATGCTGATCATGGGTGTGGCTCCAATCCCCAATCCTACCAGAAGGACCACATCATATTTCTTGTAATCTTGTGCTGGTGCACCGTATGGACCGTCGATCATTATCTTGGGAAAGCTGCACGCATGCCAATAATTGTTCATCTCATTTAACAGATACAGTATACATAAAAGAACTCAGCGCTCAAAACTCGATATCACGATCACATTACCTTGGATTACTTCCTCCTTGCATGTGATCAGCTCTGAGTAATCCACTTTTCCCAGCAGGTGGAGGTTGGCATACCTGTGATTAAACCACTAAAAATGAGAAACTTATGTATTATCTTTAACTTGATCAGGACAAGTGCATGTTATGTCATATCAAACCTCAGAGAAAACAGTTTTGAGCTGTCGCGTCCAATCACCTAGTGTTCGAATGTGGACACTGAGGTAATCGTCCCCTGGTGCTGAGGTAATAGAAAACGGATGCCTGTTCATGTTATATACGTACCAATTAGTTACAGTAGTGTTACGTACCAATTAGTTACAGTAATGTTAGACCTAAGAAGGTTCATATAACAGTTAAAATACGTATGTTCAATGAAGTGCGTACCACTCGAAGGGAGAAACTGCAGCACAATTGACAAACATGTACTGCCCGCTCTTGTACTTGAAACCCTGAGGCTTTGACATGTGCAATGCAAGAACATTTCCTGGGTACACCGCAATCTGAAGTATTTATGGATACACAATACTCATTAGATGTATGAAGATCAATCAACTCAGCAGTAAAAAACCGTATTTGTATTCTTCAAGTTCTATCAATTACCTTGAGAATCTTAACAGGCTTGATGCTTGATCTAAAAGCCCTGATCAACCTCTCGCATGCATAAAGGACAATAGGCACCGCCAGATACATCCATGTCTGCAGAGAATTTTGCATCAGCAAAATGCAGAACAGAAGCAAAAAGGAGTAAGTGTGGAAGTGAAAGACAAGACTCACCGTTTTGTTATACCATTGCTTGGTGAGGTAGAGCTTGATGCCATGGACAATGAGGAGAGCGTAGACGATGACAAAGAGATGGTGTGAGTACCAGAAGGCATTAAAGCCGGTGAGTTTCTTGAGTGGTTTGGGGAGGTTGAGCTTATTACGCCTGAACCAAGGTGTGGCTAATGTGAATGCTATTGCCATTAGGACCACCATTATGATTCCAGTGATCCCCTCCACTCCCTTCACGAACCACCAATAGTTTGAAGGTTGGTCATCCCCAAAGTAAGGCTTCATAGGGTCGTATTCCTCTTCTGTTGCGTGAAGCAGTCGCGGGAAGTCGCATGTTAAATGAGCCCCTGCATGTAGTCCTACACCAATGGCAATTCCAACTGCAATCACCTGAACTTGCCATATGATGCTCATATTAGTTTCTGTATTCCAAAGTAAACTTATACACAAAACATATAAGATCAATCCGCACCTTGTGGAAATTTAGATTGTCATCGAAAGGCACAGCTACGCCCAACTTGGTCTTGTTTCTGAGCCAAGTAATGGTATTCCTACAGACTGGGAGTAAAATCAAGGCCATATTGAACTTCAGAGTCTCTGCTCCTCCTTTAGCAACACAAACACAATAGCCCATTACTTCGTAAGCAGCTTTATTATGGTACTGCACGAACTTGTAAGTAAACAAGCCTGCTACAATTCCCATCCACAGCATCATAACCCACGCTCTCTGCCAATTATCCATCAGAAAGTACTTCGCACTCTGGTACCATCTCCTCAATGGATTGTTCTCCTGTGTTGGCTTTAGCTTCTGGCTCAACAGTTGACTCAGAACTCTACTATCTCCAACCCTCACCGATTGGTTTGGTGCTTGTAACAGAAGAGTTTCCAGGTTGTATATCTGTTCATCAAACGCAGTCAGGAACAGAGTTAATCTTTTTCTTGCTTTTTTATGCAATACTATAAATGTGTATATAACAATTACCATTATGTATCCAGCATTATCTGGGTCTAATTCTTCCATAATAAGTGCTGCATACTCCTTGGCCTGTTTCTGAATGTTGGAAAGCTTGTTCGCTGAAGCACTTAAAATGATAATCTGAGAAGTATATGACTCTGTCAGCTTTAGTTCTGAAAGAGTTCAATTAATTGACTTGTAAAATAAATGGTTTGAAGGAGCAAGCCCAATCAGACTAAACTATTGACATGCTCTCAACTATACCAACCTCACTGACTTCTTCTTCAGTGATTCTTCCATCGGCGTCTCTGTCGACCCTGCATGGATATTATCGACTATATAAATTATTGATTATTTTCTAGGAAGCAACGTTTCGATACTTACAAATATATGTCATTTAATTATATACAAGAAGACCGTGATTAAAAATAATTAAAGCTATGGATTTACATGCTGAAGAAGGTTTGAAGCCTGGAGTCGAAGCTCTCATCAGATATTTGATCCCAGAACTGTTTAAGCTGAGCCTTGTTGATGAAATCACCATTTATGTTATTTCTACGAGCAAGTGCACGAAATAGTTCTCCCGCAAATTCCTTTGATTCCTTATTCATCCCTGTAATTCATATCATATGTAAACATTAAAAATCGAGAAATGATAAGGTAGGAGGAATAAGTCTCAATCTATCAGGATTCAGTGAGTTCGTGCCTATGCATTCGCCGAACAAGGAAGAGGGTAGGAGGCCATTGGAAGAAGCAGTAAGGTTTTGGAAGCGTTTCTCGACTTGCGGCCATCCATTTCCAGAAGTAGTGGAGGCGATGAATTTGAGACCCTTCAAGGCGTGGGCGGCGGCGGACTTGGTCCTATCGAAACGTCTGACACCAGAAGAGTGCTTTCTCGACAGGGTTTTCGTAAAACGTTGAGACACCTGTCTGAGATGGGACGAAGTGGTCCGAAAGAACGAAGAAGCAGAAGGCTTTCGCTCCAAAGTCTTCTTAGCCAGCAAAGCTAGCTCAGGATCCTCATGCCCAGTTGTCTGAACGCTGTGAACCGCCACGGAATCATCGCGAATGTCCAGAGTAATCTCTACATAGGACGAGGCATCGTCGTCGTCGTTGTTGTTGTTGGTGTTGGTGTTGGTGGTGGTGTTGATGCTACTGACAACGTTGTCACTGAACCTGGCGCTCTTCTTGGAAGATCGTTTCTTGTAAGAACTGCCACCTCCGATAACCAATGGTCCGCTAAACGCCGTCCGGTCACTTGCTACGCTTTCTGTGTCCGAATGACTCTCAAAATGATGAAGCACTCCTCTCCCCTCCTCCATGTTTCTGATGTTGAAGCTAATCCAGTGATGTTAAACAATTGGAAATGGTATATATGGAAGTTTAGTTGAAGAGAAGAATCAGAATCAGAACCAGAACCAGAACCAATGGAGAAGCGAAGACCAAATATGGAAATTGTACAGACCAAATTTGTTCTAAATATATGTGGTGGAGGGGGTAGGATTCTATAAAATTCAACGGAATATTATATTATATATCAGACATACCCAAGTCACATGTCATCATCTCAAAGTCTATAATTTACTTTTGTTTCGTAATAGAATTCTCTCCCACTGGAAACTTCATCGAAACTATGGAATGAAATGAAGGGTTAGCAGAGTAGTTAGCGGTCAAAGCTGACCTCCAAAATTTGTATTGAGAGGAGTTCTAAATTGGGCACATGCAAGTGTGTTCATTCGTTTTTACCCACGTTTTGGTAAAAAAACG
>JANIMX020209117.1:0-10602 GCA_024582655.2 Erythroxylum kunthianum | reverse complement strand
GGTCCAAACGAACAAGAAATTAGGGTTTAACCCTAATCTGGTGGGCTACACGCCCAGGTGACACGCTCACCCTGGGCGTGTCCGGAGAGCGTGTCGGCCCATAAGTGGGCACGCCCATCCGACACGTCCACATGGGCGTGTTGAGGCTGGCCGTGTCAACCTCTGTCGGACACGCCCAGACAGACACGACCACACGGGCATGCCGGTGGGCGTGTCCAGTGACAGAACGCTACTTTGCGTTTTCCGTCCGGCCACCTCCCAAACATAGCCATTTTTCTCCGTTCTAACTACCATCATGCATAACCCAACACAATAAACAACATATTGCAGCTTCAAAGTTCAAATATCAACAATGGGAGAGATCGGGAAATTTACCTCAAAACTTCCATTTCAGATCTAGCAAAAACCGACGTCAATCTAACAAATTCGACTCCGTGGTTGTGTTCCTTGGCCCTCAATTAGTCTAATGGACTAATTGTTACGTTGCTTTCTCTCCCAAAACTTCTACCTCTTTCTCTCTCTCCTCCCACCGGCGGCGACCCTTTTTAAACTGGGAAGACGACTCAACAGGCCCAGAGACAAGCCCATCTGGGCGTGTCCAGCTCCTCCACACGCCCTGTAGCACGTCCACTCCTCCTGAGCGTGTCAGGCATTTTAAACCCCTTTTAACTTGTTTTTAGCCCCTTTCAGTCCCTAATTTATTCCAAATAAATTCTAAATCATTTTACATATCCAAAAGAAATTTTAAATGGTAAATCTAAGTTTAGAAAATACCGAAAGTTTATTAATCAATTCATTTCTCACATAACGAAAAGGACTAAAAAGTCCGGTGTTACAGTTATAGTTGACTGATTGAAAGAAGTGCGTTTGACTGAAGACATAAAATGAAACCCAATATCTGGTTACGTTATAGTTGACTGATTGAAAGAAGTGCATATGACTGAAGACTTAAAATGAAACCCGATATCGGGTTACGTTATAGTTGACTGATTGAAAGAAATGCGTTTGACTAAAGACTTAAAATGAAACCCGATATCGGGTTACGTTGTAAAATGAAACCTGATATCAGGTTACGTTGTACAATGAAACCCGATATTGAGTTACGTTATAGTTGACTGATTGAAAGACTTATGTTTGACTAAAGACGTAAAATGAAACCCGATATCGGGTTACGTTGTAAAATAAAACCCAATATCGGGTTACGTTATAAAATGAAACCCGATATCGGGTTACGTTATAGTTAATTGATTGAAAGACGTACGTTTGAATAAAGACGTAAAATGAAACCCGATATCGGGTTACGTTGTAAAATTAAACCCGATATCGGGTTACGTTATAGTTGATTGATTGAAAGATGTATGTTTGACTAAAGATGTAAAATAAAACCCGATATCGGGTTACGTTGTAAGATGAAACCTGATATTGGGTTACGTTGTAAAATGAAACCCGATATTGGGTTACGTTATAGTTGACTGATTGAAAGACGTACGTTTGACTAAAGACGTAAAATGAAACTTGATATTGGGTTACGTTGTAAAATGAAACCCGATAACGGGTTACGTTGTGAAATGAAAATCGATATCGAGTTATGTTGTAAAATGAAACCCGATATCGGGTTACGTTATAGTTGATTGAATGAAAGACGTACGTTTGACTGAAGACGTAAAATGAAACCCGATATTCGGTTGCGTTATAAAATAAAACCCGATATCGGGTTTAATCTCCCAATAAATAAGAACACATGACTACCTTGTCGAAGTGACAATAAGTCAATTCGCATATGTATGAGCCAATTCCAACAGAGCTTAATTTTTTATTAAGGGTATTTTAGGCATCTTACATGAAAATTGGGTATAAGTATAATAAGTTTGTTTGAGCGGTTATAAACGTTTTTCTACCAAAATGTGGCTAAAAACGAATTTTGAATTTGAGATATTGTTATATTGAGCAATTTCCACTTATTTAATTACCCGACTACATAAAATAAGTTAGACTTTTAATACTCTCTTTACTTGACTAACTAATATAACCCACACACTCCGGATTTAATAATATATGCTTTGCCATATGAATCTTTAAAAAAATCATGTCATTTGAATTTAATTTTTAGTTGAATTTATTAAAGATTTTTTAATATAAAAATAGTCCGATCTGATGTTATCCGAAATAATACTAAACACAGTATAACTTAGTCAAACTGTTTATCCGGAACAACATCAAACGTCTTATAATATTATAGATAAACAATCAATACTCTTCGAAACAAATTAATATTATCCGACATAAATTAGTCAGTACAATCCGGCGTATCAAACGAAACCGTAATGACATTAATAATGCCATTTTTAGATGTGCCTCGAGTGACTTCTTAAATTTACGTATAAGAGAAATTTCTTAATTTAATTCGGATATTATATACTTATCAATATATTTGGTTAAACACTTGAAACTAAGCACGCTTCTAAGTCTAACTATGAGGTTTTTTTTTTATTTTTCTTAAGGGAATTAAAGCAATATATGGTTAGGATTATCCCTTAAAATTAAATGCTCTCTTATCATAAATATAGAATCATTTTCTTAAAATTAATCTGAAAGAAAAATATGTAAAGCAGATTTAGCAAAACAATGATTGATAAAATTAATCGGATAATTAAGTCCTGTGAAAAGTCAGTCTTTGAATTTATTTCAACCATCATCATCTCATCTCCTCATTTCTTGAAATGATAAAGGAATGTAATCTTCCCTTCATCTCTGCCAATTGCCCCACTTATAAGTAACTCCAGTTCGAGTGTCAAAATGATAGAGACCATCTTGTCTGATGAACCAAGTGCAGGTTGCTCTGTCGTCAGGATCGCATGTTGCGAGAAAGGATTTGTGTGCCACAAAGACATCAAAGTGACCGCCATGGTTGGCACCAAATACAAAATCACACCAAAACCTCGTACGTCCAAAGAAATCCATTCTAAAAGAGAAGTCGTATTCATCGCGAGGCTTCAAAATATGATGACCAAGATCATCATCCTTTGAAGCGCAGTGGACATTCACGTTATCTGGGTTGATTTCGTTGAATATTTGAACTGTGTACTTCTCTGTGACAGATAAACTGGAAGAGGGATTTGTCATCAAGGCTAACACAAGAATAAAGGTGATGTAGCTTCCCAGTCTTTTCATGTTTTAGGTAGCTATTGAGCCTGTGACTGTGACTGTGACTGTGCCTGTTCAAAGATAATTATATAAGCCACAACTGTTACATAAAACACAAACTTGTTAGATGGGTCAAATTCTTATCTGGAGCGTTTCGTTTCATTAATTAACGTACGTAGGATATATGTGAATTTATTGTTTTGACTTTCACAATTAAATGTCATACGTTTTTCCATAATTAATTATATTTATCACAATCAATTAATGCACAATCTGTTTGGAAATTTTACACTTTTCCTTCAATAAAGATAAATAAATTCGAAAACAGTACTACCCTTTTCATCGATTTCCTTGTTTACATTGTTTTCATATATAACCTTCTGATGTTACAAGGATTTGATCACCCTGGTATGGTCCTAGTGACAACTCCACTGATAAATAATAAATTACCTTTCATGGAGTACAACTATGAAAATGACACTCGAGGCAAAGATGAAGTTAGGTTTTATAGATGGAAGACTTTAAATGGCCGGTGAGAATTCTCCATATTATGATTCATAGGATACAGTGGATAGCATGATTACTTCTTGGATCTTAAATTCAATGTATAAGGAGCTGGTGGACGTCTATCTATATGCTACAAGTGCTTATGAGCTTTAGAAGGAAATTGAGAAACGCAACCGGTAGTATTAAAGTCCGTTTCGTACCATTTTTTGTTCAGTACAATACGAAATTCATAACCATAATCTCCAAGTTTATGCAGGTCTAAAACTCGATTATGCTTTGATTAATACACTTGGATTTTTTGGACAAAGGTACTTGGATAATTACATTTACCTTATGGAACTTTAAGACTCGTACATCACGCAGGTGATGTACAATTACATCTAAAACTCATATTGACATATTCTTTATACATAACTAGCTTTAGATGTAATCTCTGGTCTATCAGTAAACTTACAGAAACAGCAAAGATGAAATTCACTTTCTTTTTTGCCCATTATTAAAGGCAAGGTCTACGGTTAAGGAAGTGTAGGTAGATTATATTTTCTAGACAAATCTTGTTTTGATACTTAGATGTACCTTACCAATCAATCGGACTATGTTGCTTATGAATCATGTAATACTTCACAGTTTACAAATAAAGTTTATGTTAACACCAAGAAATAATTTAGCTGATAGTCAATTACGGCAATTAGCTTATTCGATTATTTAGTCAAAACTAACAGCTGAACCAAGATCAGCTGGATTAGGAAGAGTTGATAATCAATAGCTGAGAAAATTTAGCCGATGCAGAATTAGTCGATACAGGATTAGCTTAATGCGGCTGCTACGTCAAAGTGCGGTAACAAATTTCCTAAATTATTGGGATAAAGATTGAAGTGAAATTAGATCAAATAAAAAATATGCGGATAGGATGAGATCCCAAATTTGAAAGATATGCGGATAAGATAAGATTTTGGATAATCCGTTCATATTTGAAGCCTTGAATATTAGATAAGATAGATATTGGGTTATTATGAAACTCTTTCAGAGTTAAAATTTTTGTAGATAAAGTTGTTATACATATCAGATAGTTGCCATTACATTTACGATACTTGAATGTAGATCAATTGTAGCCTATAAATATTAAGTTTAAATACAACGGGAGACCCCTCTCATACAATCAATCAAATTTATATTTCTTCAATTACTTCATTTTTTAGCTTTTCTTAGTTTAATTTATCTCTCGATCACTCTTCACACCTGACGCTCTTTGGAGTAGTTTGGGAACCCACAGGTTAGGAGACAGAATTCCTTTCCTAACTCTATCGACTGATTTGGGAATCAGCGTTATCAACCTTAGCCGATACTACGGCTGATTTGAAATAAATTCCTACGATAACACAAAGATTAAATATTGAAATCAAAGTTGATGTGCAAATCAACAAACTAATTACCCTATCCCAAAATCAAACAAACAAGGTTGAGAATCAAAAGATACTTTCTATCTTTTTGTTTTCTTTCCCCTTTTGTTGTTTTTATGCCTCCTAATGATCCAACTTAAGTCTTCTCTTATTTTATATTCTGAATTAAGTTTTCTACAACATACACGGTCGTGCGGCCGTGTATCTCCCAGTGTCACTTGAGTCATGGACTTACACGGTCATCACACATGGTCGTGCATGTCATCCACGTAGGCGTGTACACGACCGTGTATGTCTTCACTCTTCACACGTTCCTTCACACGATTATAAAGACTTACACGGTTGATATACACAGACGTGTAATTTAAGGAAATGTATCTCCCCAGAAGAACTTTTTGCATCTTATCTTCACTTGTTTGTCATTCCCACGAACTATAAGGGCGTGTACGATCACCAAGAGTCTCAAAATAAAGTTGGACACTCATCATTATTTTCTTAATCAGATGTATAAAGCCTATTTATATTAAAAAAGTAAAAAAGAAAATAGAAAGGGCATTTGGTTCATATGACCTCACTACTATCGAAGAGTATAAGGACAAAAAACAAAGTTTTTGAACATATACTTCAAACATGCATGAAGTATATACAAAAAAGGCTTCACAAGTTTAAATTGTAAAGAAAGGTACTTTAATAACGTGCAAAACATATATATTTGAATATTTTGTGTTATGTACTCCAGTGTAGGGTCTAGTTATGGGTCGAGACATGGGGAAAGCCACTTCTTCTTTTCCTAGTTGTGTTCTCCCTTTTCTCTGAAGAACCTATGTCGAGGCAAGAAAAATATATGTTCTCGACAAAGTCTCATAGTTGTTGCTATTTTTTAATCTGGTGGTTGTGTTTTGTAAAGTATGTTTTCCTCTTTTACTAACCATAGCAATCTTTAAATAGATTTAAGGATAAATAGGCTTAAAAAGTCAGATAGGACTCCTAAGTAACTATAAATTCTAAAAATAGAATCCTAACAAAAATAGGAAACATAATATGTAAAAGTATTAAAATACAAAAGAAAATCAAATAAAACAAAATTAAAGTAGACTTGTTAATAGTTGTCCTATTATCCACTTTTCTTACGTCGCGAGTAAAATTTTCCCATAAAGGCATCATCAACTTTACTCGACTCCCCAACTTTGAGCTTGTCCTCAAGCTCAAACTTTGGATAAATCTCCTGAACAACGATGAAATCTTCCCATGTAGAATTGTCCAACCAACGCACAAACACCTCCTGTTTGCCTTTGTCAATCCAGGACTGGATAATAGAGTGGGGAACAAGCACCAATTGGCCATCATGGAGGACTGGTAGTTTGGCCACTGAACTTGGAGTATCGCTCTTAAATTTCTTTAGCAAGGACATATGAAAAACATCATGGATATGGCTCCCCTCTGGTTTCTCCAACTTGTAAGCTACTGTACCAATTCTTTTTAGTACTTTATAAGGACCAAAATATTTTGGAGAACACTTGTGAGGTCCTCTCTTTCCTACCACAAGTTGTTGGTAAGGGTGAAGCTTTAACCAAACCCAGTCGACCTCTTCAAAGGAGATCTCTCGATGATTAGCATCATATATAAGTTTCATTCGTTGTTGGGCTTGTAGTAAACGCTCATTTCTTGATTGTAAAATTGTATCCCTCTCCTAAAGAGTACAATCCACTGCCTTCACTATAGTGCAACCGGCTTTATAATCGAACAAACAAGAAAGATCTTATCCATACACCACTTCAAATATCGTTGCTTGCAAGGAAGAGTGGAATGATGTGTTGTAACAATACATCTTGAGTTTGGTGTATTGCACATAAAACAATACAAGTACTTCTCAATGTTGCAATTTACATCTTGAGTTTGGTCATCCAACTGTCGGTGATAAGCTGAAGAAAATGCCAACTTTTGTTTTTGACAAACAAAACAATTCTTCCAAAAGAGAATGGTAAAAACTTTATCTTGATTAGAAATAATTGTCTTGGGTAACCCATGCAAATGAAAGACTTCTGTAAAAAAATACATAAGCCACATATAAGGATAAGAAAGTGGAACAAAGTGTGCATATTTGGAAAATCTATCTATGTCCACCATTAAAATTGACTTCCCTTGGACCTTGGGTAATACTTCAATAAAATCTATCAAAATATCAACCCATAGTTATTAGGGCATCAAAAGAGGTTGTAGGAGCCCTGTAGGGTGTAACTTCTACCACTTGTTGCATTGACAAACCAGACAACTTTACACAAAGTTAGACACTACTGATTTTATTCCTTCCCAAAAGAAATCTTTGCGCACCCTTTGCAAGGTTTTTTGGACCCCTTCGTGGGTTATGCTATGAATGCTCAAGATGATGGTATGCACTAGGGCAGAAGTGGACAACAAATAGACATTTTCTTTGAAAAAGATTAAGTCATCCCTCACTTCCCAAGCAGTTACGGCCTCCCCTTTCTCTATGTTGTCATGTTCCTGTATTAAGTTATCCGAGGCTTCCACTTCTTATTGAAAGGCATAAAAAATGTCAGCCCGTTGCTTAGAAATAGCAAAGAGCTGGCCATCTTCCCCATCATGTTGGGAAAGTACATCAACTACTCAGTTGAGTCGCCCCACTTTATACTCCACCTTGAAATCAAAACTCATTAGTTTACTAATCCAATGTTATTGAGGTGAAGTGGTTAACCTCTATTCTAACAATAATTTTAGGTTGAAGTGATCGATCCTGATGAGGAAATGTCTCCCCCAAAGATATGATCTCTAATGTGTCACAACTTTAGTAAGACCGATAAGCTCCCTTCCATATGTTGCGAGCTTATAATGGCGATTTGCCAATTTTCTGCCAAAAAGTGCAATTGGATGGCGTTGTTGTTGTAGGACCACCCCAATACCAAAAGCTTCACACTTCATCACAAACTCTTCCTAAAAATTAGGCAACCTCAAAACAGGGGCTTCAGAAAAAGCCTTCTTCAATTTAGAGAAGGCCGAATAGGCCTCATTCCCTTATTAGTATGCATCCTTCTTCAACAAGCTAGTCATAGGTGTTGTCATTTGCCCATACTTTTTTTTATATAATTTCCTGCAATACCCTGTTAACCCCAGCATGCCTTTGAGACCTTGGTCGATTGTGGTATTGGCCACTCTACTTTTGCCTTAATCTTATTTACATCCACTTCCACTCCTTCACCATGGATAACATGACCCAAGTATGCCACCTGATTCTCCCCAAATGTACACTTTGATTTTTTAAGAAAAAGATGATGAGCTTGCAGCAATTCAACAACTAAACGCATGTACTGAATATGCTCAATCCAAGTCTTACTATATATTAAAATGTTATCAAAGAAGACTAGGACAAACTTATGTAAATAAGGCCTAAACACCTCATTCATCAAACTTTGAAAAGTAAAGGGAGCATTGGGTAACCCAAAGGGCAATACCAAGAATTTGAAATGCCCTCGATGCATCCTAAAAGTTGTCTTATCTATAGCTTGACGATCCATTCTAATTTAATGTATCCTGAACGAAGATCTAACGTTGTGAAATATCATGCTCCATGCACCTCATCCAAAAATTCATCCATTATTGGGATCAGAAACTTATCATTTACCGTGTGAATGTTAAGCTCTTTATAGTCCACACAAAACCTTCATGTCCTATCATGTTTCCTCACTAGTAGTACTGACGAAGGAAAGAGAGATCGACTTTGCCTTATTATTCCTTGTTATAGCATAGCCTCACATTGCTTCTCTATCTCACTTTTGAAGGTGAGGATAATGGTAAGTTCGCACCACCATCAGTCCAGATCCCAACATTAAAGGAATTTTGTGATCATAACTTCGAATCGATAGTGGAAGGTTTCATAAACAAATTTGGAAATTCTGCTAGCAATTTTTCTATAGTGAAAGGTCGAATGTTGTCTCTTCATTGTTGCTACTCTTGATTCATCTCTCGAAACTTTCCCCTTCCACTACATCTTCTTTCCATTCAACTAAAAACTCACTGTTAGAGACTCAAAGTCCCAGAGTATAGGGCCCAAAATACACAACCATTTGACCCCTAAAACAACATCAAAGTCATATAAAGGAATAAAATAAAGGTCAGTGGTAAAAAAAATAAAATCAACTTGTAGAGTTATCGCCTTGAAGATACCCAAACTTGACACTTTTTCTTTATTGGCCATTGCCACCTGCAATCCTGGCCGCTCCCTTATTGTAATACCAATCTTGGGTATCACTCCCTCCTGGATGAAATTGTGGATGCTCCCTGAATCCACCAATGCCCACATTGGCCACCCAACCACTAGTGCTTGCAATTATATCGTTCGTAAGCTCCGAATCTCACTTATAACATGTAAAGAAATCTACAAGTTGCCTACCACCTATTCCTTTTGCTTACTATTTGAGTTTGACACTTCAATCCAAAACAACCTCTTGCATTTGTGCCCCATTGAGTAAGATTCATCGCAGATAAACACACAGCCCTTTAGCCCTTCTTTCTACCATCTCCACCCTTAAAAGCCTCTCCAAAAATAGGGTTAGGGTGTTGCCTGAACTGTTGGTAGTTGACCCTGCAAGTTTCCCTCCTCCACTCACTCCTTTCGTGCTTTGATTCCCAACAGAGGCAGCACTAGTTGCAACTGATTTAGGGGTTGTCCACTTAGCCTAAAATTTAGTGTTTCCATGTAATATACATTGTTATTTCCTCTCTAGAGCCCGAGCCATATTTATCATAACTCCTAAATTACCGTAATGTTGTATCTCTATCTTGATCCAACGGCTCCCCACCAATCCTGCTATAAATAAATTCACCTTTTGACGGGGGTTCAAGTCTATAGTCCTTGCTAACAAGGACTAAAATTTTCGTTGGTAATCTTCTACAGTTCCTGTTTGCTTAAAATTTGTCAACTCCTCTAAATGATTATTGCTCATGGTCTGAACCTTACGAGACAATATTATTTAAATCCTTCCCACTCCAATTCCATCTCCGCTTGCTCTAACTGATAAAACCACAGTTGCACTTCCCCCATCAAGTGGAAAGTTGTCAATCCCACCTTTTCTCCCTCATGGATTTTTTGATTCCCAAAAAACTGTTCTCTCCTAATTAGCCATATCAAGGGGTCTTCCAACCCATCATAGGTTGAAAATTTAAACTTAAAGTAAGGCGGTACCAACTGACCCCTAACCTGCCCATTTGTTCTCTCCTCTGAACAGTTTCGGCTCCATCGGTTGCCACTGTTAGAATCACCAACATTGTCCCTTCCTGAATCCTTCTTCGATCTACGGACATGGAGTGTAAGCTCCTCCATCTATTCTTCTAGTGCATGCTGCCTCACAACCATAGTTTGTATAAAAACCTTCAATTTGTTAACTAGGCTTTCCGAGTAACCCATAATAGGAGGCTTTGATACCCTATTGTTATGTACTCTAACATAGAATCTAGTCACCAGTTGAGACACGAGAAAAACCAGATATTTTTTCTTGGTCATGTTCTTCCCTTTCTTTAAAGAACCTATACCAACATG
>JANIMX020207834.1:0-10612 GCA_024582655.2 Erythroxylum kunthianum | reverse complement strand
TAGTTTCTAAACTCATCCACACTCGCATAAACAAGTCTAAACACATTTTATGCATTTTTCTGCTTCAAATCAAATTCCCGTCGTTTCACAACGGTAACTTTATTTTTATTCCTTTAACTAATCAAATATTTTTCCAAGGTATGTTTCAATACCGATTTCACTCAAATCACTTACAAAAGTGCTTAATCACTTCCAATTTGATTTTTACTCGATTTCTTCCATACTTTAATTTTTCAAACATGTTCTAAACATAGCCAAATTGCATCATTTAACCATTTTCTTCATTCTTTCCCATTAATAACCAACAGTAACACCTTAATTGGCCAAACTAATGCCATTTACCCTTTAGGTAAAACATAATAAATTGCATAATCCATCTTTTTAACCATATTTCTACACCAAAATCCATCCATTATCATTCCAAAGCATGTAAAATAACAAAGGAAATAAAACCTCACTTTCTCTCTCTAACCTTCATTTTCGGCCATAACCTTCCTAAGCCTATACATGCCATTTTTTTCATCTAATTAGTCAATCATGGTCACCTAACACCCAATAACAACATACTTGAAGGATTTACTCCAAATCAAAGTAGAGAGAGAGATCAGAATTTTTTTTACCTAAACTTTCCTTGAAGAAATCTTGAAATCCTTTAGGAATCTCTCAAATCTAAGGCTAGATTTGGATTCCTTGGCCCCTAATTAGTCTAGTAGCACCATAAAATGAAGAAGAAAGGATGGAGGTTGGAAGGTGGAACTTGGCCTAAAAGGTTTTCTCTCTCTTCACCTTTTCTTATGATTTTTTTCAAGCTTATTTTTGTGTTTTAATGGTGGAGAAGGAGGTTGCCGTGAACTTAAGGGTGGAAGAAGGGAAAGTCAACTATTTTAATTGACCAAAAATGGTAAATTACCAAAATGCCCTCAATTTAACCTAATTGACCCTTTTGACTTCCGAGCCTCACAGAACCTCGTAAATTCGTCCAAACGAAGCTGTTATTTTTACCATGATCCCGGGACTGTAGGGAATCATTTTTCAGTTCCGTGAAAATTTTCGCAAAAATTTACGTGGACCTTTAAAAGTGGAAAATGACCAAAATGCCCTTATTTGAACAAAAGGGGCAATTTTGTCACTTTAGCTTTAACTTTTCAACGAAGCTAGAATTTTGTGCCGGAGCGCCTCCAAGGCCTCAAGACACAAGAAACTGGGTCCCCATGACCCTCGTCATCCATCGAAACTCGGTTAAGCGACTTTAAAAGCTTAACCGTCAAAATTTGCCTTTACCGTAAAAGTAAGCATTCTATCCGATTAACTCTTTGAATAATGAATTAGAAAACACTTTTTCATTATGAAATTTACCCGCAGGTAATATAATAACATGACACAGAAGTATGTCCATAAACAGGAGTAGCAGGGTTTACATAAATGATCTTAACATTTAACAAACAATGAAATATCAAATGGGTTATGTAAGAGTATTCCTAAAACAAGTTTAGCCTTTCATCAAACACATAGAAATCATCATCCATAAAATCTCCATCATTGTATCCATACAATAATCAAACAAATCCAAAAGGGAAAAGATGGAATAAATATGCTTATTGATCAAGGAACAAGAATGGAGCTTTGATGGCCTTGATAATCCTTGGATTGATTGGTGTTTCCCATCAATTGTGGCCCTCCTCCAGGTCTTCTCTTCTCTATTTAGTGTGTGGGACCTTCCCCTCTTTTTTCTAGGTTTTCGTTTTTCTCCTTATATAATCACAAAAACCTAAAAAAAAGTGAAACCGGTTTGTCTCTTCTAGCTAGGGATCCCACGATCATGGGAATTAGCATGAGTCCCATGATCATGGGTTCTTGTTCTACATCTCCTCCACTTCTCTTCTCCTCTCTTCTATTGTTGCACCATTACAAAAGTTTCACGATCAGTTTAAGATATGATGGAAACATTTTTAGCTTTCGAGTTCTTCATGAATGTTATAGGACTGGATGTGTCCAACACAACTTGAATCAACGTAATCCAAAGTTGAGATCTCAATATATGGTCAATTTACTAAGTACTAGTCATGGTAGATCTGACATACGAGTTAAATTCTAGCTAATTGCAAGGGAGTTTTTAATGGCCAAACTAAGTCCAATTTTTATGAATTAGTATAATCTGGAAATCTCATTATGTCTACCTCAACTCATATGAAGAAAACTTTTAAATCCAGAATCTCCAACATCATGAAATCTCCATGTTAAGTTGTAAAGGACTTACTAGAAATTGTTTTGAAAATCTTCCATAGTCTTCCATGCTTTGTTCATTCACTTGCACCCTTCAACCTACCACTCAACAAAGAAATTAAGCACTTGATCATGCACTATCATATGCATTTCATGCTCACATTAACATCATTCACAATGGGATTATCTATTAACATATTGGATGCAATGATAATGTCAATAAATCACACAAATTGATGCACAAATATATGAAAACACAATTAAACACTAACATATGCACATGAAACATAAAAGTACATCAAACAAACATAACACTCATGAAATCATACAACACCAAACTAAAAACCCTAATTCACATGCAATTTCACTCAAATCACATGTAAAACATATGCAATTTCACTCTTATCATAGGTCGTGAGGATGATAGGAGTTAAGAAAGGGACAGACCAAACCGCATTAGCCAATGAAGGATGTCTAGTGTATTGAAAAATGTTGTGTTTTTTTATGTAATTTTACTCCATTGTAATTTGTTTGAAAATGGACTTTTAAGGACCATATTTTTTATAAGTTGAGTACATGTATATGTACATGTACTTCTATTTGAAGCACAACTGATATATCATGATCTGTTTCTGTTCTGAGTGCCTATTATGACATGCTGCCCAATATTATATTATGTTATTCTATTTTGTCAGTATGTCTGCCAGTGTGGCACCCCTTTATCATCCCATGAGGTATTGGGGCGTCACAATTTATTGGTATCAGAGCACGGTTTAGACGATTTTGGATTTAAACCAGTGCTTGAATGTTTTCTGTCTATAGAAATAAAACTTGTGTCTGGCATAATGCAGATTTTCCCTTATTTGCGTCCTAGAGTCTAGTATGGAAAAAATCTCATGAGGATGTGGATGAGGATGCGGAAGGTAATAATGCTACGCAATCTCGCTCGTCTGTATCTAGACCCTCTGGGGTCAATCAGAATGAGGATGAACACTTCCTCCGCCACCTCCAACTCAGGGGGAAGTTTTGTTGAAGTTTCCGCAAGACATGATGAGTATATTACACTATATGACTACATCGAAGAATTCGATTGATCAGTTGCGAAAGTATGGAGCTGAAGAATTTACTGGAACATCTCTGGATGAGTATAAGAAAGCTAAGTATTGGTTGAAAAAGGTGCTGGATAAAATTTGTTGCCCACCTGAACGGATGGTACATTGTGTTGTCTCCCTACTTTAAAGAGCGGCCTATGAATGGTGGAAGTTTGTTCTGAGAGACCCTCAGTTGGCTGATCCTTTGACTTGGGATTTCTTTTCCCAGGAGTTTAATGCTAAGTATGTTACTATAGCCTATAAGAATGATAGGTGGAAGCAGTTCCTGAACCTAAAGCAAAGAAATTTGTCTATTGTTGAGTACGATAGAGAATTTAATTGACTCAGCAAATATGAACCTCAACTTGTGCTGACTGAGGAGTTCTGATGTCATCAATTTGAAGATGCATTGAATGACTCTATTAAAGAGCATCTGGCGGCATTCACTCTCTTGCAATAGGTGAGTTATCATCAACTGGTACAAGCTGCCATGAAAATATAGAAACAAGAGATAGTGAGGTGTCATGGGGTGTCAGTGTTTGTTATTTCTAATCGTTATCCTTGCCTTACGTCGAGATTCTGGAAAACTCTGCAGAAAGATTTGGCTACTCAACTCAATTTTAGTACCACTTTTCATCCCCAGACAGATGGACAATGTGAACGAGTGATTCAAGTATTGGAAGATATGCTTCGGGGTTGTGCGTTAGATTTCCCTAGAAGCCGGTAAGAGATAAAGTCTTTTTGGAAGCGTCACCATGGAAACATATACTTCGAATTGGGAAAAAAGGTAAGCTCAGCCCATGGTATATTAGTCCTTATGAAATTCTGAAGAAAGTCAGACCACTAGATTATCATTTGTCTTTTCCTGAAGAATTGGGCAAGATACATGATGTATTTTATATGTCTATGCTGAGAAGATATCGGTCAGATGACTCACATGAAATCCCTATACAAGAAATTCAAGTGTTGTCAGATTTCTCTTATGAGAAAGGTCCCATCGCTATTGTTTCCAGAGAAGTCCGATAGCTCAAGAATAAACAAGTACCTATGGTAAAAGTACTCTAGCAATACCACGGATTTGAGGAAGCAACATGGGAACTAGAAGTCACTGGCTCAGCATCTTGAATTATTCTGATCATATATGAATTTTGATGACGAAATTATTTTAAGGGAGTGAGAATTGTGAGGCCCCATACTATACCCTAGTATGAATGTCTCTTGTCCATGAAATTATTTGTAATAGGAGTTAACGATTTGGAAAGTGAGTGTTTAGTTTGAGGCATAATTGGTATTATTGGAATTATTGGGGCATTTCAGTAATTTTCCTTACTTGGGTTACACATGCGTTAAAATGCATTAATCATGGACTAAATTTCTAATTGTATTCAAATGGAATGCTCTTTCATAGAAAAAGACAAAGGTGTGGACATTTTGGTTATTATTGAAAGGTGAATAGTAGGAACCAATAGGATAACGTATGGAAATTCTGGTGTTGTTTCCTCTAAATATACATATGCATTTTAGCCATATTTTTATCTGTAGACATCCAAATGGGATGATTGCAATTGCGTACGAAACTACATTCATATGTTTACAACTTTCATGAAGGAATCGAGTCAGAATTCTGTCTCTAAGGATTTTGAAATTTAGTTTGAACTTGATATCTAGTTTATGTCCCTGTTTGAGAGTAGTGAGTAGTGTTATGAGGATACCTATCAGAATACTGAACCAAATTGCATAAAATTTATGTCATTAGAAACTTAAGACAAAGAGGAATGTTTGTTTAGAAGAACATAGTGCCTAAAAACCTCATTTTATATGTCTGAATGGCCATATAAAACTGACTCAAAAACCTATCTTAGGAAACCAATAGGATGGAGCCATTTGGCATTGGTCCCACACCACATCATTTAGCCATGTGTCATCTACCTTGTGCCATATGTCCCTTATCTCGAATTTGGTCTAAAACACATGCAAATATGTAGATGGAGAAGAGGAGGGTCGACCAACATAAAAGAATGAGCTTCTCCCTCTCCATCCACCATCTTGTTCAATTTCTTTGAGTACTTGAAGTTAAGGTAAGTGCATGTCATGTTTTAGGTTGTAATCTAGATCCATTTGCTCCTCTCCTCTTCTATGAGGTTCTGGAAATGTTGGAAAATAATGATCCATGGTTGTGTTGTGTGTAGAGAAAAAGAAGGACAAAGAAAGCAAGCATAAATAATGAAGCATAAGGTTTTGATACACTTCTTTAAAGGTATGGAAATTATATGGAACCTTTGCTATGTTGTTGGATTTTTGTTAAGAGTTTTTGTCATGACCAGTCTCCTAGTTGAACATGCAATGTTCTGGACCCTTTTCATGTGCTTTGGTGTTATTCTCGACTAATAAGATGTAAGTGAATGAAGTGAAGTGTGAACCTTGTTTGATGGAGTAGTTCCATTGAACCAAAATTAGTATTTTAACTATATCTTGAGCTATAGAAATCAAATTTGGATGAGGTTAAGTGCATTTGAAACTACACATGTAAGCTTGAATTTTCACGAAGGACTTAACTTTGAATTCTTTCTCTAAGGGTGTCCAGTTCTGACTTGAAATTGAGTTATGTTTCTTTTCCTGTCTGATGATGAGCCTGTAGTGTTATAGGTATATCTTGATTTGTAGTTATCCAAGTAGGATGATATTAAATGTGTATGAAACTACACAAGTATGTCTACAAGTTTCATGAAGGACAAAAATATGAATTCTAGCTCTAAAGGTTTTGAATTCTAGTCTGAAATGAGTTCTGTTGTCTGTCATTATTTTAGCGTAGTGTAAGAGCAGTGTGTAGTATTTTGGGAACAAAACTCGGAATAGTGCACCAAATTACAAAAACTTGGTGTCATTAGCAACCTAATACATATAGGAGCATTTGTGTAGAAGAGAATATTGTCTAAAAATGATAGTATCTATGTCTATTTTCGCATATAATCTGATTCTGCAATCTGTCCTGTGATAGGCTTACGTTGTTTACGGAGTAATTGCTTTCATGATTCATAAATGTTGTTGAGATTGTACGGGCATGACTATTTTGAAATGGCTTATATGATTGAATCTGATTTCTAAATGCATATGATGGGTTTTAGTATGCTAAGTCTTAGTTGTGGGTAAATAAGCATGCCTAAAAGGATCTGCAGCTACTTCTGTTCGGACACTGAGTTGTCTTCTTTTATCAGACACTACGATATTTTCTGTTTCATACACTATGTGTCTTCTGTTCAGAGACTCAAGTCTCTTTTGTTCATATAGCTATTGTTATCTTCCGTTATGGATCCGTTACCCAATTCTATGCACAAGATGAACAGGCATTCAGTATTTTGATGTGAAATGATTTTGACTTAGTGTTGATAAGCACTTTTGATAAAGATTTCGATCTGTTCTGATAAAATCTTTATGCTTTTGTTCTGATATGATTTTTAAGTTTGATATGATAAGGTCTCTTGATTATGATTTTGTTCTGTTTTGACAATTCTGCATGTGAATGGACAACATTTTGATTTTGTTTGGTTCTTGTAATTTTTTGTATGTATTGATTATACTTCTGTTGATATCCATATTGGATTTTGATCTGTTCTAGTATTGAACATATGAGGTCTATATTATTTTTGCATTCCCCACTAAGCTATATAAGCTTAGCATGGCGGTGTTTCCTACGTGTAGGTCGTAAGGATCATAGGAGTTAAGATAGGGACAGACCGAACCGCATTGGCCAATGAAGGATGTCTAGTGTATTGAAAAAATGTTCTATTTTTTTATGTAATTTGACTCTTGTTGTAATTTGTTTGTAAATGGCCTTTTAAGGACCATCTTTTGGATAAGTTGAATACATGTATATGTACATGTATTTCTGTTTGAAACACAACTAATATATGATGAGCTGCTTATGTTATAAGTGGCCATTATGCTGTGCAATATTATGTTATGTTATTCTATTTTGTAAGTATGTCTACCAGTGTGGCACCCTTTTATCCTGCCAAGGGGTATTGAGGCATCACATCGACAACCTTACTTGCTTTTTATTACTTGATACCGACCTAGTGCACTTGTTCAAGCATTCTCTCTATTTTTAATAGTATATTTTCAGCGAATCAAATTTTTGGCGTGGTTGCCAATGGCTAAATAAATATTAGACTTCTTAGCTTTGATGGTAATTTAGGCGTATTTAACATTTTTTTTTATTTTTTTGCTTTATGTTCTCTTTGCAGGTAGTGTATACGCAGGAGTAGAAGGGATGAACTTTTACAAATCAATCCTAAGATAGAACACACTTTGCGTCAGTTGAGAAGAGAGAATAGGAATAGAGAAAACTTGTTGACAATAGAGATGGAGAACAATGATAACAATCAGATTTAGGGTGCTTACAGAGCACTTTGTGATTACACGGTGCCTCCTATTTTGGGTTCTGCAATCAGACAACCTACTGTCTAAGCTAACTATTTCGAATTGAAACCATCACTCTTCTAGATGGTTCAGTCAAATCAATTTGGAGGATACCCTAATAAGAGTACTTATGAGCACATCCAAGTATTCATCCAATACTACTTCACTGTGAAGATGAACGGGTTCACAGACGAAGTTATTAGATTAAACTTGTTTCCTTTCTCATTAAGGGATAAAGCCAAATCTTGGTTCATCTCATTATTGGAAGAATCTATCACTACATGGGCTAAGCTCTCAAATATGTTTCTGAGAAGATTTTTCCCACCGGCCAGGACGGCAGAGTTGAGAAACGACATCACTAACTTCACCAAGTTTAGTGGTGAATCATTGTATAAGGCATGGGAGAGGTTCAATAAGGCAATCAGAAAGTGCCCACATCATGGAATGCCAGATAATCTTCTAATTGAGATTTTCTATCTCAGCCTGGATCAGACGATTAGGTCTCGAGTAGATGTTGCAGTAGGAGGTGCACTAATTAGTAAGAGCTATGACGAAGCTAGTGCATTAATATAAGAGATGGCATCCAGTGCACACAATTGGCAGCATGAGATAGGTAATTCAAGAGTGCCCTCACTTAATGACAGTGACACCATGGCCAAATTAACTGCTTAGATTTCTGCTCTCGCTACTCAGGTTAGTAAACTCACCTCGTCGCATTCTTTTAATACTAATCAAATTGCCTTTTGTGAGATATTTTTAGGACTGCATTTGACTCGTGAGTGCATGGCTAGAAATTCTTCTTCATCATCTAAAGGAGAATATGTCAACAATGTTCCACGGGGTAATTAGGAACCATATTCAAATACTTACAACCCAGGGTGGCATAATCATCCAAATTTCTTATGGAGGAATGAGAACAATGTAATTCAACCACCACCTGGAGTTCAAAACAAGGCCCTGTTCAGAATATCCCACCTCAGCAGAATCCACCCAGGATGGAAGAACTTATGTTGATCTATATGCAAAAGCCTGACACTCTTGTTTAGAACCAGCAAGCATCTATTCGCAATTTAGAGGGTCAGCTTAACCACATTACTCAACAATTGAGTAATAGACCATCAGGGTGATTACCGAGCAATACTGAGAAGAATCCTGAGAGTGTCAATGCCATAATGCTGAGAGGTGGTAGGGAACTGGAAAAAGTTGAAAGAAAGGTTCAACATCTGGTGACCTCTGCTGTGGTTCGTCTGCCTTTTGCTTTCCTTAATAATCAAATTGAAATTAATTAATTAATTAATTTCAAATTAAAATTAAGAAAATACTTTTCTTAATTTCAAGGAGTCAAATTAATTAATTTCAATTTAATTGAAAATAATTATTTTTAATTTTAAAAACTAATTTTCTAAAATAAACTAGGAATCAATATAATTATTAATCTTAATCACATTAAGAAAAATAATTAATTTAATTAAGGAATTGATTTCATAATTAATTTAATTTAATAATTCAACTCCTTGAATAATTAAACTAAATTCCTAGATATTCCTAAAAATTTAAACTTTTGAAAACAATTAGAAACACTTGTCAAATTTTATTAGGAATTTAAACTTAATTAATATTATTTAAACAAATTTATTTAAAAGAAGGTCCAAAAATCACAAAAATAAAAAATTAAAATGATGGGACTATCTGGCGCTTGCATTGCATACGCCAAACGTTCCCTGTGAAGTGCTTGAATGCACGCACCTCGGTCAAATAAGAACATTAATTGGGCGTGCATTACATTCACCAGCAACGTTTGTCTTAGACAGTTTTCCGACATTAGGGGCGCGTGTATATTCCAGATCTCGCCATCGCCTTCTTATTCATCCCGCTCCACCATCTGGTGTAAGGCACCCCACCGTTGAGTTGTGCTTCGTCTTTTGTTAAGAGATATGTGTACAAGTTTTTCTAGGGTTTTATAGATTAGTTTGTATGATAATTGTAATGACACGAATCCTACCCTAGTAGGATTTGCATGTGTAGTTGGAAGAAATTTGGAAAATTTTTGGATTTTGTTAAGAGTACGCGGGCAGTGTAACACTGTACGCTGGTAGTGTAACCATTAATGTTGGCGGTATACAGCCGGTGTAAATGCAGAAGATTAATTGATACGCTGGCACAATATAGGACATACACTGGCGGCATAGCTATGTACACCGATGACGTAGATTTGTACACCGGCGGCGTAGCTCTGTACACCGGCAGCGTGAAGATTTATGCCAACAACGTAAATCTGAGTTTACTGGCGTAAATGCATGAAATGAAATGATATGCCAATAGCGTTGAAGTATATGTTGCGGCGTACAGCTAAATTTCAGCATATATAAGAGTTTTCAGCGTGGTTTGCTTCTGTAATGTTTTCATACAAAATTTTCAACAGACTTGAGAAGAGAAGAGTTAGAGCATCGTGAGAGAAGAAAGCACGGGGAAAAGAATGGTGATTTAGTGACTTTTGACATTTATCTTGAAGAAGCTTTGAAGAGGAAGAATAAAGGTGAGTTTATGTGTTAAATTGGATGATGTTTCTTCTCTTCCATGTGCATGTGATGAGGCTACCAATTAAGGGTGTATTGTGAGAATGAATTTGTGGCTTAATTGTGTACGCAAAGTGAAGAACAAAGCAAGGGAATTGAAATTGCAAGATCTATTTGAAAGAAGATATGTCATTTTTCCCTTTTTTAGCTAGGGTTTTGACCTAGCTTTTATGTATGCATAATTGGGATGTCTTTTTTTGTAAAATTCTATCCTTGGGATAGTTAAATTGTATAAGAATTGAGCTAGGAAAAGTTAGTGGACAATGCATCTCTATCAAAAACTACCGACATAGGCACTCCGTG
>JANIMX020205751.1:0-10638 GCA_024582655.2 Erythroxylum kunthianum | reverse complement strand
CGGAGAAAACACTCCGTGCTAAGCTTTATGCTCAGTGGGAAAGACAATTAAAATAATAACAACAAAACAATAGAGGGGTACCGCCCTCTCACACTTATGCATCAACACTATCAATTAACACAATAACACTTGGGATCGAAATTTCGAATCATACAATATCTCATTTTCAATCACTGGTCACATTTATCACTTACCAATCAATCAACAATCAATTGCCTGCTCTGCCTAAACAAAAATGGGTAACAGATCCACTCACTTATAGGAGGCAACACCTCAATCACTAGGGAGGACTAAGCCTCAATCACTGGGGAGGACTAAGCTTCAATCCCAATATCGATACTGGACATTGTTCACAATATCGTCACAATTGTTTAACTCTTCTAGGCATGCCCATTTACCCCTAATTAGGACTCAGCAGGCTAAAAACATATAATCACTTTTCACTTCAATCATGCAAAATCTTATGCAAATCAATACTGAAAATTGGACCTCCAATCGAGTCACTACATTCACAATCATGGGCTGAAAAGCATTCATAAATTGGCTATCACCATACAGACAACAATTTCCTTAATCGACTACTGGTTAAGCAACCCAGTCGATATACACTATCAGTCAGCAGTAGGTTTATATAACCTAGCTGATATATATTATCAGTGGCAGTAGGTTTACATAACCTAGTCGATATACACTATCAGTTGACCTCATGCAATCTCGTGGATAGCTAGTGATCAGCCGAGGACCTCACTAGCTGATCACTACCATCCTATTAAACAATCGAGTAATGCTACTCAACTGCCACATCCTTTATAGTGGTCAGCCGAGCATCTCCGCTCTCCTGACCTAACCAGAACAGTAACTAACACAGTCGACTGAACCAAGGTCAGTACTGTGCCAGAACCTTATCGGAAAGCAGTAACACTTATCGAAAAGAAAGTAGATCTAATCTAACCATACTTCCTATACTTTCCATGCATATCCATACATCAACCGAAGACTTTTCATACCTGACAACAGAGCTTTAACACTTCACTTTCGGCTTCCCGAGCCTTAATTGTCTTCTTCTGGTCACTTCCTACACAGACAACTCAAAACCCAATCTTCTGTCATTACTCAAGCATCCAAGCTTTGATTAGAAAAGGGACAGAATCGACTCTGAAAACCTAGGAGAAACTCGAATGCTTATCTTTCGTAAACCTTTTCGGCGAACGTGCACAGAAACCACTGAGAAATCACCTTCTCTCTCTATCTTACTCTATAGATTTCTCTCACTTCTCTCTTTTGGTCTGAAATACTTGAGCGTATTGTGACAGAAGAGTCCGACACAACCACATTTACACTCAACATTCTGTCCTTAGTTGACAAGACATCTATCTCACCTCTCTCTGCTAGCATCTGCCTTACCAATCTCGACTAGTGCCCTTTGCACTGCTATCAGCTAAAGTCCTTAGCATCTCTATCGGCTAACGTTATCCTCGGTAACAACTCCTTGCCGATATTCTTCTTTCCTTTCTTATCAGCTAATCATAGCCTCTCCTTTATCGACTGCTTATGTGCCTTAAGACGAAATCGACTAAACTTAAACCTTCATGTTTTCAACGCTTCACACATCGACTAATCCTCTCTACCTTTTCTATCGGTTGAACGTCAGAAATTCATTTCACAAGTTCCTTCGAGGATATCACTTATCTCGACTGAATCTACTTCACAACCTTATCAGATAAACACTACACTCTGTCGTACTACCTCTTAAGGCACTATATCGACTAACACTCAATCAATATTAATCCCAATTCACATAAACACATTTCAATTCATCAAAGCCACACATTCAAAGTTTTGGGCACACCCACAAAATCACACAATTTCAACTAGGGTAGGGTTCGGGCCGTTACACCTTTGGTTTGATCAACCTAGTACCTTGGTACCTGAAAAATAGATGGAGGAATTGCATCTCTCTCACTAATAAAATGTGTTTCCGCGTTTCACACATTTATAAAGAAGGAAATGCTTGTACAGATAGATTGGCCTCACAAGGTATTGCAATGAGGGAATATAAATGGTGGAACCAACTTTCTAGTTTTATTAGGGATGAATTTTTCATAAACAAGTTAGGTCTACCTAATTATAGGTTTACCTAAACTCTTTGTTCCATGGGTTTTGGCTTCAGTCCCCCCATTATTTGTATTTGTATCTGTTTTACTATTTTGAATGAAATTAGGTGTGCTGCAGATTATAGATGAGGCTCTGGGTGCCAACATAGTTGAGATTATTTGCCTCATTGTGATGCCTTTGCATACCTTAACCCTTTATCAAAAAAACTTCTGAATCAATCTTTACCTCCACATCAGTCTCCACCCTTTGTCCTGAAAAGTTACACTCTACGTATTTCGTCTTATTCTTATTCAATCTAAAACCCTTCGACTCTAACATGTCCCTCCAATGTTCCAGCTTGACATTGACCCCTCTCCTTTATCTCATCCATTAAAATAATGTCATCCGCAAATAACATGCACTAAGGCACATCCCCTTGGATATTCCTAGTGAGCTCATCCATTATTGTTGCAAATAGAAGGGAACTTAAAGAAGAACCTTAATGTAGCCCAATATCTACAGAAAACTTAATAAGTTTGAAATTTTCTTTAAAGAACCAAATATAATACTCACAATTTCAATAATGATCAAAGATGTATCCAAATAAAAACATATAGCCCTTAAATACTAAAATACAAAACTAAGCTTTCAATACTTAAATAAAAACTAATGTTTCAATTAAACATGATCTAGCTAGGACCATGGGCTAATTCATGTTAACTAAGAACATTTTAACCCTAACTAATGTTTCAATTAGACATGATCTAGCTAGGACCACGGGTTAATTCATGTTAACTAAGAACATTTTAACCCTATTAGGCACCATCTAGGACATGTCTATTTTTAAGACCATAGATATTTTTATATCTCATAGAAGTTAGGTATGGTGTAAGATATACTCATGGTTGGAGATTATTGATCCTCATATAAATTTGTAAATTAGAACATGTCTGTAGGTTGAGACTGTGAATCTTACTATAATTTTATGAATTAATGCATAGTATGGTCTATGCATGTTTTGGAGACAGTATCTTATAAATTATACATGGTCAAGTAAATTTTGGGGCTAATACATGGTCATGTAAGAAATCATGCTTACATCCAAGTCTTCTTCAACTTTAGTTCAAATCAAGCTAACTAATGCACATCTGTTAATTTGGCTTGATTTTGAATATATAGCCACTTCGTGCTCATTGTCATTAGAAACAACCACTCTCATAATATACCATGTCATGTATATTACATTTTAATTTACCATTCTTAATTAGACATGCAACTAATAACGTTAAAGCCTAAGTATGCTTCAAACTCAACTTATTGGCAGTCAAACTAACATCATATGAAAACTTAACATTATTATCATCATTATCATCACAAGAATTTGAGTAATAGAGAACCTCATCATTAATGTTTTATTCTTTTAAAATTATTTCTCTTGACTCTCACTTGTTGAGATCTCTTAATCATCAATTTCCTCATCCTTGGAGGATTTAGAAACCACACTTAGTCTTATAGGAGCCACTTCACTTTCATGTAATTCATTCATTCGCATCTCATATGTGAGAAATGATTCAATTAACTCTTCTAATAGCAAGGTGCTCAAAACTTTTCCAGCTTGTATGGCCATCACCTTGCCTCTAATAACTTTGGTAAATAATCAAGTAATTTTATCACTAATGTAGTATTAGTATGAATCCTATTAAGACCTTCAAGAACATTAGTAATATAAATGAATTGAGTATACATACATATTAGAAATCGACTTATGTTTCCCCATCTGAAATAGTTTATGTTAAAGCACTAATAAGCTTACTTTGTTCTCTTTTACTTGATTATCTCTCATGTGTGATTTTAAGTCCGTGCCATATTTCATGGACATTTCACACATAAACCCATTTTTGGCTGCTACTAAAAGCACAAAACAAAATATTTACACTAGAGGAAAAGGCCCGAGAGTCAAGGCACAGCACTGAAAACGCTTTTTCAACATCTTTTCAGATATTGAAAATTTTTAGAACATGGAGGAATTGTGACAAGTTAATTGAAAAATTAAGTCAAGGCCATTATCATAGGAAGAGCAAAATTTTATCTCCAACCTTAGTCAGTCCGCAAGACAGATCCCCAAGTCCAAACATGATCTCCTTTCACCATCAATGGCATTAACCTAATGACAATCATTCCCATCCCAAAAATTGACCAGTTTTCCACCTTCATAGATCAGAACCAGGAATTTCTCCTTCATGCTACGATGCTCTAGTGTATACAAGAAGGCTCATGTAACAACTCTATTGACTCTATTGTCACAAATAGATTATCTGAAAGAGTTAAAACAGATTTTTGCATCAAAATCATACTACGGTTCCACGTCAATGTTTTAAAAAGTGGCCTTCTGAATTATCAATCTTTCTGTATTTCTCCCGACTTCCCAGCTGAAAAACAATCACAATCAAGCACATATGATAATAGTTAATGGAAGGTGGGCCAAACTAATGAAGAATTATATGTCAAAAGACATATTTTGATAGCAAAGTTAAAAAAAAAAAGAATTTAGAAAGAGCAAAGGCATACCAAAAACCGAGTCCACAGGTTAAGCTTCTTTCCTAGTAATCCTGTCAGTTGAAAAAGCATAATTAGTAAGGTACATGCTTGGGAACCTCAAACCTTGGTACTTTATAAAAATAATGGCAACTGATATGTAATAATGGAAACTGAGAGTTAGCTTTTCCCTTTTATTTTCTTCGTCCAATATGAGAGTTAACTTTAATATCGAGGTAGATAACATTTTCAACTTTAACAACATCAAGTAAGAACAGGCTTTCTTTAAAGCTCCAGAATTTGAGATTTTCAAACCCAGAGATTCAAGGAAACTCAAATTTAATTTTGAAAAGTCTTTTGCCAGAACTTTGTTTAATCTTTGCAAGACTCATATAAGTTGACAACAAGACTGTTCACATTCTAACCTGAAGCAATAGATTCCCAAGGCAGTAGTAATCTCATGAATGACAGATGTAGCGAAGTGTAGATAAAGTCCCACTACATTCATGAAATTGAATAATCAGGCAAGAATAAGAGATGCAAATGTTAGGTAGCATACGAAAGCCAAGCTCGAATAAAAAAAGTTTGAAGGCAAATCCAATCAACATGATAACAAAGTTTTCTAACAAACATGGACTAGTCAAATTTGGTGAATACAACCTAATGAACAAAGAGTGAATAACACGTACCAGTATATAAACAATAACCAAGGAGAACCCATATCTCATCAACTAAAGGAATTCTGTCATAGAACATAAAAAATTACAATGGAAGCATAATAGATCAAGTGATAAATCATAGAAATTACGTGGCTTTCAATCCATCATACCCATCATTTAGCCTTGCAGTCAGTGAATTTGCAATTGCAAAAGGTAGAGGTAACAACGACTGCCCAAAAGAAATCAACGATCACCCATTTGTAATTTAACTATCTATTCAAATGTTTACTTTTAATTTATTCATTTTATTTTTTCCATCAATCAGTAACTGGTTTGAATACACATGTTGGTTGAATCAAACACATACACAGATATTACAAGTGATCCTTTGAAAAGACTGAATGGAACATACCATACACATGTTGGTTTTCAGTCCCTTTGGTTCATCACACAAGTGAGCCAGAATCATTCGCCCCTGTTAAGAAAAGCTTTAGGTCAGTACCAGCAACCATAAAATATAACTGCTCTAAGTCCAAGAAAATTTGGATTTGACAAAACTGTAACCATAGAATAAGATTAAAAAAATCAAACACCTAGAGTGAGGCATCAAAATAAAAAGCATATATTGTTTGCATACATTCTGAGGCTGAAACAGATAAATGCTCCTCTCTGTTCTAAAAATTGTCATATGAAACAAATATCATCCTAGGAATCAGTATATCATGTAAATTTGAATAGAAATGAACAGTCTCTGAAAATCTGTCTACTCATACCTCCTTATTTAGTTTGTCCTCTACCCTTATGATACTGATTACATCCATGACAAAAGGATCTACTCATATAACCACAGCTTAAATCGGCATTTATATGCCATGTCCCATTACTTAAGTTCAAAAAGTTATTATAGTAATGATCTACTATAAAAGTCTTATACACTATTGTCTCTCAACTGTCCATCAAGTCATTTCAAACAAACAAAATTGTGCAATGAAGGGGGAATTTATGTGTCTGAGTCCAATCATGAAACTGATTCCCAACATGAAAGAGCGGCCACATTCAAAAACTTGCAGTACAAGCAGGAGAGTAGTCCATCATGTTAAGAGTTCCATTCAAGAGTTGCACACAAAGATGCTAAGTATTAAGCTGCAGAAAGGAGTAAATCCGTAAATTGTCCAACAATTATAATCAGAAATGGACATCTTGTATCCCCCATTTGCTATTTATATTACAAATTTCATATAATGATTCCCCATCATACCACCTGTATTCAAATCATTAATTTGGTTAATATGATTAAATTTTCATGATCATTAAATGATGAAAAACTGAAAACTAAATCACCTTAAGAAAACAAAAAGTTCTGCTCCAAATAGATCAAGACCTTACCACAAGAAACCCAAATGCAAGTCCTGTTCCCAGAACCACTAGATGGGGATAATTTCCCATTATATCAGAAGGAGAAAGATAATCCCTGTATGAGAATAAGATTCATATAAAGACCATGATCATCAAAGACTTCATCACATGCAAGATATTAGGGCATTTCGAGTCATACCATACAAGGACTCCTACCATGAGCACGGTAAAAGGGTAAAGCTGAAAACAACAAATAACAGTAAGATTCTCCGACTAATACCTAAACTATGAGAGAAATTAGTTTGGTGCAAGTTTACCATTGCCAATGCCAGAAAGATACTGCCTTTTCTTGCCTTAACAATTTTGTATACATTTGACACACTGCAGAAAATTTTACCAATAAATAAATAAATACCAGGAAAAAAGCAGATTTGACCTGGCCTAACCAAACATAAATATACTGACTCAAAGCCGACCTGACAATTTATGCTCAGCTAAAGAATTTACAACCATGAGCTATTCGAACAGGGAGTAAAACTGTGTTGTGTAAGATGAGGAAAAATAAAAATAAGTAATCTTCAAATATTAATGCATGCTCATCAAGCCTAAGAATAATAATAATAACTTACTTGAATGCAATTGTTGGAATGACAGCAAAAGCTATCATTAAATACAGTATAGCCTTGAAGGTAGGAATTTCTGAAATCATAAGATGAAAGGAAACCAGTGAGTAATTTATCTTAAGATATGCACAATAGTGTTGGCATTTTTAAGTGCTAATCTCAGCACAGACTAGTTTATCAGGTATCAGAAAGTACAAAAACATAGTGCAAAATGCAGTTTGGAATACCCAGACAAGTTATGCTTGGGGAGACCAACCATAAAGTCCATCAGAAAGGTCTCTAAAAACAATCAAGTAAATGACAAGTAAGAGTTCTTCCTGAAGCCACAGATTAATTGCACATAATCTTGGAAATAGTGATCAGGAGCTATGCGTCAAGGAACAAATTCTCAACACAAGAAATACAGCCAGATGCAACTTTTTTTTTTTTACGACATGATCAAGTATCTAATAGTGGATAAATTTTTTCCCATAAAGTTAGAGAGGAAAGAGATTTCAACTCTAAACTCCTTACAAGTATACAAAAGGAAGTTAGAAAACTTACCATTAATAAATGGCACCCAACTCAAAAATGGAAAAGACTTCCCAAATTGCTGAACCCACCACTCAGCACCTTCATGAAGATGGTAAAAATAATAAAGTTACTATGGTTCATTTAAGATTAAAAGTTCACAAATGAACTCCTGTGTACATTGTCTTGACAAGAAAAAGAAACATGGAACTGTGAGAGCAAAAATGTACCAACTAGAGCTGTAAAAAAATGAGCCACATATATCAGCATCAGCCCTTCTGTTGGCCCATTAATTGCTGGAAGAATAAGAGTATTGGTAAAAAAGCTGGATCAAAGAGAGAGACTGGTTAGCAAATATGTAGCCAAGGGTTAAACAAACAAGAGAAAGAATGGTTAGATCACTTACTGTTCCCATGTTGCACCATAAAATGGAACAGCTGAAATAACCCAGAACCAGAAGGTATATCTTCCACACATGGCAGTGCTACCAAATGCCATGCTCTCAAACTGGAAAAGGAAAAAATAACGGACATGTGTTAACAAAAACTCCACTAGCTGGAGCTATAGAACCAAAGAGGGAAAATACATACAGCACATGCGAGCGCATCACATCCTGCAATATATTTAGAAGACCAACATATGATTCAGTAATTAACAAAGTAGCATACAAATATTAAGAAGCCAAAAATTGAAATGCCACATATACCATGATCAAATAGTTCCCCTAGTGGACTTGAGGAGTTTGTCCGCCGTGCTTGCTTTCCATCAACAGCATCAAAAGTCTATGAATTTTAATGAAGAATTGTCAGAAAGAAAATTATAAAGATGCACAGCAGAAGTGTTAACAAACATAAGAAGCAAATAACTTTACTCCCTCTGAGGATCAGAATTAAACCTGATATAAGAATAGAAGTAGCCCATGCGCAAAATGAACCCATCTAGGTGGAGGTGTATCCAAGGTAGGTGAATATACCTGAGAATAAATCAGAAAAAACAGAGAAGCAACCATTGAATGAATAACAGTTTATTTACTAACACCAAACAAGAAGAAAAAGAAATTCCAACTCACGTAACCAAGCAGTGCAGAAGTAATTAAGAACATAAATCCTGTAAGTGTTATCTGCAAATCCAAAACCACGATAAATCAGTGAACATAACCACCTTAATATATGATTCTGCATGAAAATGCAAGATATAAAGTAGGGTTATCGTACCATGTTTGGACTGCAGGAAAACCCAGAAGCAAACAATTGCCCGGTTGAAAAATGAAGGAAAAAAAGAAAAGGAAATATTAGCCAGAAGTCATTCGTTGAATTGACAAACTTAAACTAGAGAAAAACTTGGTAAACCAATTCTAAATTCACAGAGAAGTGTCCCAACCAAAACCCCACAGAATCACTACAGGAAATAAACCATTAGGGATCCAAACAGATCCCAATGATCAACAACAAACCAGAGCAACTTGCCCAATTGCTACCATAAAATGTAAAGCTAATAACAGCCAAGAACAGTAAAGGAAGGCTCGCAAAGAGAACAATCAACAGAGACCAAGCTAACTAAATTATATAAATAAATAAGAAAAAAGAAATGGAAGGAACTTACGGCATCCAAAGGGGGAAGAAATTGACACATCGGCTCCAGAAGGGTTGCAACACATACTTAGCAACGTAAGAATGATCAACACCACTATACTTGTATCTGTGAAGCGCTTGAACTCCATGCGACCCTATATACCCCATCCCCCACTTCATTTGCAAAAGAACAGAATACCCAAAATCAATAATCAATAAACTCCTTTAAAAACTTGATTACAGCGTCACTTTAAGCAGCTTCAAAATCAAATGTGGAAAGGCACGGGACCTAAACTATATAAACAAAGAATCATGCACAAAAACAGAGTTGAAAATTTAAAAAAAAATTAAAATCAAAAAGGGATTCTGCGAGTGTAAAAATAGATCTAGAATTTAAAAGAAAAAGAAAGAAGAAAGTGAAAGTTCCAAATGGGAAAGGAAGAAAATGAACAATACAAAAGCAGATCGACAAAAAGAGAAGCAAAATTTTTCCCTGATGAAATCGGAAAGGCGAGGGTTGTTACCATAGAAAATGAGTAGATCGGGAGAGAGACTTTGGGAGTTTCAGTGTAGAAAAAGGGCGCCGAGGAGAGTCATGAAAATGAAATGCGTCTCTCTAGAGATCGGAGCTGCTTCAATTTTACTGGTTGGATTGGATGTAATAAAAATTAAAGAAGCCTTGTCTTAAAACTTAAAAGTTGGTAATTTATTAGTTTTAGAAGTACTTTAGTTAATTACGTTTGTCTTGAAACTCGAGAAAGTTCTTCTTATTTACCTTTTGCATGCCCACATGAATTGAGAATGAATTTACGAATGAAGAATATATACTCATGCTATTTTATTTTAAGTCCACTCTGAATACCACTAAAGTTTGATGCCCTTTTTTTTTTTGAAAAAATAGTTTGATACCCCATTAGTTGGGATTGATCATAACATTTATATGATAAAAATACTTATGAACTTCACAAAAAGCATGACTTTACAACAGTATTGTAACACCGGACTTTTACGTTCCTTTTGTTGTATAAAAAAATAAATTGGTGAAAAAAAATTCGGTATTTTTCTAAATTTAGATTTACCGTTAAATTTTATTTGGAAATTTAAAATGATTTAGAATTTATTTGGAATAAATTCGGGGCTGTAAGGTACTAAAAAGAGATTAAAAGGGGTTAAAAGTACCTGACATGGCCAGAGTAGTGGTCGTGCCGCTGGGCGTGTGGGGAGTCGGACACGCCCCTGTGTCACGACCTCACACTTCACTCAACGAAGTTTCTCATGCGGCGCTCAAGT
>JANIMX020205646.1:0-10639 GCA_024582655.2 Erythroxylum kunthianum | reverse complement strand
TATTTTTTTTTCTAGAAGTGGTCCAATCATGGCCCTATTTATGATGTAACATACAAGGTTATCGCCTCAACTCAAAAGTTCCTAGCTATGTATTCTAGGGTTCGATTCTTTCTCTCAACGACTTTATTTTGTTACAGGGTTCCTAGGGCTGAGAAGTTGTGATCAACACCATATTCCCTACAATATTCCATGAAAGGTGAATTATTTAATTAAGTTCCATGATCATAATAGAGTGAGAGTAGTTGATGTCTAGAGTGCTTTTGGACCTTTCTAAAAAACACAAAGAACTCATTAAATCATAATTGCATTAGAAAAATTAAATTTGAGTATTTGAAGTAGTTAAAATATTGTTTATGAGAGAATTGATCGCCCTATATGGGTTAATGGTCGACCAATATAAGTCAAAGTTATCAAATTTGATGTATCAAGATTTTATAGTAATATTTTTTATGTATTAGTTGATCAATGTGCTATATCAGTTGACCAATATGCCTACTAGTTGACCAATGTTTCAAAGGCTAGTGAATCTATATTCAGTGCACATTGATTGACCAATATGATATACTAATTAATTAGTGTTCTATAATTTGCCATTGTAACAACTAGTTTTGGGCTCCAACCACCAATATAGGTCCCAAAATCCTATAAATACATGTTTTCTCAATGGTTATTGTATAAGAAGTATTTGGGTTTCTTTTACACATTTTTATATGTAGTTTTAAATCATTTGAGTATCATTGTCTCATATTTATGTTAGTGGGCCATTTTAGAGTTATTAAGTGATAAAGCAAAGCACTTTGAGTTATAAGATTTGGCTAGAGCATTATATTATTGTACTTATAAGTGTTCTAAGTAGCATTAAGGTTCCTCTTCATTATGAAGGAAGATTGAAAAGGGATTCCACTTTGTGGAGAAAAGATTGAACAAAGGTTATTTTTCACCTTGAAATAAAAATTATAGTGAAATTCCAAGAAGAGTTTGGGAGTGAATATGGGCAAAGGATATTTGTCAAAAAATTATAAATTAGTTTGTATTCTCTCCCCCTCATGAAATGTTAAGAGTGTTAAATTAAGAGAAGAACAATGAGTCAAAACTAAAAATGTAAAGAAGGGGCAAAGAGAAAAAAAATGTACAAAATAATTTTTAGAGGAAAAGGAAGAGTAAAAAAGAAAGTGTGAGGATAAATTTGAGAGCCTCAAATCTCTTACAAATAAAAGAAACTGGAAAGTTTACTTAAGAATAAGGGTGCTTGGGTTCTATCAATTCAGTTAGGGCTCATTTGGTACACCGTATTAGCTCTGGATAGGAGTAAATAGTACATCTCAGGTGTTTGGTATAACCTGACTATTTAGTACGAGTTTGACTTTTAATACTCTCCTTATCGTACTAACTAATATAACTCACATACTCTAGATTAAATAATATCCGCTTAATTATATTATGTTATATACTATATAAACACATAATATAAATTATATAAACTTAGTGTCATATATTATATATTATATATTATATTATATACTATATAAACACATTTATTATATAAACCTAGTGTTACCTAGTATTAAAAAGATTTTTTTAAAATAGTCTGAGATGTTATCTGAAATAACACCATACACAGTATAACTTAGTCAGTCTAATTATCCGGAACAACACCAAATGTCTTATAATATTATGGATAAATAGTCAGTACTATGCAAAACAGATTAATACTATCCGAAATAAATTAGTCAGTATAATTTGATGTACCAAATGAGCCCATAATTGGACTTTTTATTTGCGCGTATCAAAAGTGTCTCTTTTTACCAATGCTGAATGCTTCACAAAAAAGTATAAGATATTTGTTCAGCTATTCTTTGATTTTAGTGATATAATTATATAATCATAGATTAGTATTAAGTTATAAATGATCATTATTATTAAAAAATATTATTTATAAATTAATATTTTTATTATTTATGATATTAATGATTACTAATAATTAGTAAAGGTTGGTCATGAGCTTTTAATATAAAATATAAAATAATTAATTTCTGATGAAATATTTTATTTGTGAAAACAAATAAATATATATAGTCTTGCTACCTCACTACCGACGGGAACTATCGTTCCCCATTTATGATCATTTTGGCATACTTCCTTTTATAAAATTAATATAGGAAGGTATGCAAGCTTCCTTTAACTTATTATTAATTTGAAGGATTGAATCTAATAAAAACGATACAGGTAAAAAAAGTTATAATAATAATGTAAATCAGTCTACAATATCATTGATGTCTAATTTGTAGTAATAAGTCAATCAATCTGAAACTAAGCCTAGGTTAATTTTTTTAGCTATTATAATAATTTTAAAGTTAGCCCATATCCTAATCCATTCTAGTTTGTGCGAGTCCAATAAAATTGTTTACCTTCAGAAAGATAAAGAACCAAAAAGAATAATAAAGTTTGATCGTATACTGGCAACTATCATTACTAGACTTAAACAAAGGGCTTCTCTCACAATCCACCATTTATTCTTCCTCCCTCAATTATGTACTCGAGCTGTTCTTTTCCTGAAAAACTCATTCACACGTATCAATTATGATCACTTTAGGAAAGAACATATAGAAATACATCATGAAGCCTTGCCTAACCTATTGTATCAGACACTCCTCTGGCTTATTTTATAATAGGTCATGTTATCAAATCTTCAGGAATCCTCAATTGGAGGAAATTGGTATGGAACAAATACATCCCTCCTAAGTTGTCTTTTATAACATGGCTTGCCATTAAAAATGCGCTTTCAACTGTAGATAGAATTAAGAGTTCCATTCTTATCTCACCTATTTGTCAACTTTGCCATAATGATGATGAAATAAAGGACCATTTATCCTTTAAATATGTAGCCTCTAAAGGGTTATAGAATAACATCCAACATTTGAATGCGCAAGTTTGCATTAAGGTTGAATGGGATGAGTTACTTATATGGGCATCTATGAAGCCACTACTAAATGATGCAGATTCTCTCATTACTAAGATATCTTTTTGTGCTGCCATCTCTGCCATATGGACGGTAAGGAATAAATGTATTTTCAACGTCAAAGTGCTATGTAAGGACACCTTCTACTCTAAAGCACTAAATTGGATTAGAAGGTGCCCTTATCAAAGAGTAGAAGGTGTCCTTATCAAATGCTAACACTAACCTAGTCTCTCTTGTAATGGCATCTAGATGGCACATTAACTAGACTCAAAGCGTGAGCAATAATAAACATGATGAATCTCTCTAAATTTCTATTGTTGTAATTTACATGTGTTGTTAGCTTTGTTGATATCATGTTGATAAAGCTCTCATATCTTTTATTGTAACTTCTTTTCAGAGATGATTTACTAATTCAAAGGAACAAATATATAGTGTAATTAATCCTTTTTATATTTTTAGAGTATGTTTTACATGAAGGTGTACATCCTTTTTTGTATTTTTAGAGTATGTTTTACATGAAGGTGTACAATGTTATATATATATATAAACTAGTGCTAAATGTAGTGATTTAAGCTTATCATATTGAAGGAAATTACAACAAAATGATAGGATTTAAATCAATGGAATTACAATAAAATGATAAGATTTAAATCAATAAAGATAAGAAGAGATTAAGGTGAATATCTGTTAACAACCTCTCCTTAAGCTCATGTTTGGAGCAACAGTTACCTTGTCATGCAACTGAAGTAATGCACTAGATCATAAAGGCTTTGTTATTACATTAGTAAGTTGTTTAAAAATTGATACATGATGAATAAATAGAGACTTCTAAGCAATCAAATCTCGAACAAAATGAATGTCAACCTCAATATGTTTGGAACGAGTATGAAAGATAGGATTTGTAACAAGGAAAGTAGCTCCTAGATTATCACAATACAATACTAGCTTGACGTCAAATAGACCAATTTCTGAGAAGAGAGTTGATCCAACATAGTTTAGCAACAACAAGTGCAATACTTATGTATTTAGCTTCATTATTAGACTTGGCAATAGTAGGTTGCTTCTTAGAACTCCAAGAAATCAGAGAAGGACTTAGAAGAATGCAATAACTAGATGTAGATCAACGATCATCGAGGCAACAAGCCCAATCAACATCAGAATAAACATGTAAGCTTAAGTAAGAAGGGTTGGTTAAATGAAGGCCATAGGATGGAGTAAAGCAAACATACGTAGAATGCATTTAATAGCTATTTAAGGGACATCAATAGGGATGTGTAAGAATTGAGAAAATTTGTTAACAATAAATTATCTATTTGGTCTAGTGAGACAAAGATATTAAAGGGCTCCAACAATACTGCAATGCTCAACAGGGTTAGATAGAGGAAAGTCGTGATTTTTTTAGAAAGGTAAGGATGGGGTAATAGGAGTAAAGACATGTTTTGAAGAATCAAAATGAGTTCAATGAAGAAGATCACAGGTGTATTTGGATTGAATGAGAAGAAGACCAATAGATGGAAATGTAGCTTCAATTCCAAAAAAATGGTAAAGAGGTCCAAGGTCTTTAATGGTAAAGGTAGTATAGAGATCGTGAAGGACAGTCTGGAAAAGTCTTATGAAGAACCTGTTACTAAGATATCATCAATGTAAACAAGAAGAAAGGTGGTATGAGTAGAGTTGGAGTGAATAAAAAGAGAAGGATTTGTTTTAATGAAACAAAACCAAGGTCGGTAAGTTTTTGACTTATTATGTGAAGCTGGGGCCTAGGGGGCCTGTTTGAGACTATACAGACCTTATGAAGATGATAAACATAGTATGGATGATGAGGATCAATAAAACTAGGAGGTTGATGCATGAAAATAGATTCTTAAAGATTTCTATGTAGAAATGCATTATTGACATCAAATTTATGAATCGATCAATTTTTAGCTAAAGAAAACTGTGGTTGGTTTGATGACTGGACTAAAAGTGTCGATGTAATCAAGACCAAGGGATTAACAATAAACTTTAGCAATAAGATGAAATTTGTAGCGATCAAGAGTGCCATAAGAGTTAAGTTTATAGTTGACAATATTTGCAACTAGAGGGGAGGAATAAAAGATCAAGTGTTGTTGTGATAGAGAGCCTTGAACTCATCAAGCATTATTTAATGCTAGTTAGCAAAAATTTTTGCTTAAGTAAATAAAGTGGGATCATGTCCAGGAGATGACTAGGTGGTGGTGTTGTAAGTAATATGATCAAGAAAAGTTTTTGAGTTTGTGAGTGTAATCATAAGTTCGAGTGACTATTGGGTGAGAGGAAGGTGGCGATGAATAAGGTTATAGTAATGGTGACAAAAGAGGTAATGTTGAAGCAACATGTGACTTTGGAGTTATGGAAACAGGTTGTGAGATAGGATTAAAATATACGGAGATAGTAGGTAATAAATTACAATATGGTGACAAAGAAAGGGAATGAGGATGAGAGGAAGAAAAGATGGGCTTAATACGAGGGAATTGGTTTTTAAGAAAACAAACATGACAAAAATATATAAATTTTATCAATTAAAGGATCGAGAAAACAATATCATGTATAAGTGGGAGCATAACTAAGGAACACATATGGAATAGAATTTGTGTGAGTTTATTACGTCTAGTTGAACTAAAAAAAGGAAAAATATACAACCAAAAACACGAAAAATGATTAAGTTTAGGAAGTACATGAAAAATAAGTTTAAGAGGAGATTTGTAGTGTAAGGTGGAAGAGGGTAGAAGATTAATAAGATAAACAATAGCGGAAAAGGTTTTAAACTAGAAGTTTTTAGGAAGAGAGTTATAAAGAAGAAGTGTGATCTTATTTTTGATAATAGGATGAATTTTACATTCAGCAACACCATTTTTTTATGAAATATAAGAACATGATAAGCGAAAAATTATGCCATAAGTGATAAAAAAAAAGAGCAATAAAATATTTTAATTTTAGTAGAGAATAAATTTTCAGTTGTGACTTTGGAAAGTTGAAATTTGTGTATGGCTTGACACTTATTAGTGAGAGAAAAAATTCAGGTATATCAACTAAAATTATCAATAAAAATTACAAAGTAACGTGAACCAAATAGAGACAAAGAGGTAGAAGGTCCCCAAATGTCACAGTGAATAAGCTCAATAAATTGTGTAGGCTCTAGTAGATGAGATAAATAAAAGATGGCAATTTTTTCCCTAAAGACGTAAGGTACAATCAATACTAACACTAGACACTTTAAGTAACTGTAAAAATTTGGAGAGAGTTTTACTGCGTAGATGACCAAGACGTTGATGTCAAATGTGTGGAGAAGCTTTACAAGTAGTGAATGCAATGGGAATTATAAGATGAATAAGAATCTTTAAGGGGTAGTAGATGCTTCCCGCGAGGAGTGAAGTCTTGGTTTAAAGGTCCTTCACAATATAACTAGAGGAATTATATTCAATCAAACAATAATTGTCTTTAACAAATTATACAATAGAAAGTAAATTAATAGTAAAATGAGGAATAATGAGAATATTTTGTAATTGTAAAGGTCTATGGTGGGTAGGTAAGGTTAAAGAGTCGTTTGGGGAAATAGAAAAAGTATTACCATTTCCAATAACCACTTGGTCAATACCTTTATATGGTTGAATCGAGTCAATGAAATGGGAGTTAGGTGACTATAAGAGAAAGCCATTATATTTGGAAGCCATTATGTAATTTCAATGAAAGGATATGTAGAAAGGGTTGTAATGGGTTGAATATTTAGAGCAAAAAAGGCAAGTTGAATTGAGGTCAGATCACGAGGAGGGGTTAAGTGATTATTTCTAAATTGCATATATCGAAAATAACAGGTAATAGTTATGTGACTAAAGTTTTTGAAAATTTGACACTTTGAAGGACTTTGAATGGAACTATGATAAAGGCAAGGTGGGCTGGAGAAAGGATAAATGGCTAGACATGCATTATAGTGCATGTTTGAAATAGGTGTGAATGGGTTTATAAGTTAGGAATTTGGCTTAGCAATCAATCTCGACCTGACCCAGCCAGACCTGAAGTTAATAAGTTAGGCCCATCTTGACTGGCCCTTAGGCCTATTTTTTTAATCAAGCATCAAGCTCGGCTCGAGCTCGAGCTACCCAATTCCTCCATCTTAAGGCCTGATAATTATAAAGAAAATGACATCATTTTTTATTTTTTCATTTAAAAAATAAAAAAATCAAGTCAGGTCGGGCTTAGTTGAGCTTCATGGTCGGGCTCTATTACCTCGAACCTGGGTAGAACTTATCGAGCTTGAGCAAGCCCGACCCAACCCCACCCATTGCCACCCCGACTAGGAATGTGGACTTGAGGTTGAGTTATTATTGTTTAAAGGTCGTGAGACTTCATCTGAACCAGGTCCTTCTAAAAGGCTTCATGGCTTGACCCAATGGTTATATGGAAAAAAAAACCTAAATTATTCTACTAAATGGCCATAGCTTCCCTTATCTCGAGTTCTTTATTTAGATTGTCCACTATTGCTATGAGCTGAGAAACTGCTGCCATAAGAACCCACAAATGCTACTTCAGGTGGAGGTTAATGAAGAGACAACAATCGTTGTTCATAAAATAGAAGCTTCACACGCAATTATGAGAATGAAATAGTGATTTTTTTATTCTCCATCGCAGTGATAAATGACTCATAATCGGGAGGTAAGCCATTAAGTGTAAAGAGCACCAAGTATTCAGAGGAAGCAAGGTCACTGATAGGTGCTAAGTTTTCAGTTGTTAATGCGAGAGAGGTCAGGCCAATACTCTTTTCACCAAAGTTCTGAATGCTGGAGATGTATTTGTGTTCCCGATTGGTCAAATTCACTTCCAACTAAATGTCGGGGAAGGTAATGCGTTTGCATTCGCCGGATTGAGCAGCCAAAATCCTGGCGTCATCACAATTGCAAACGCTGTCTTTGGATCAAAGCCACCGATTAGCGCTGACCTTCTTGCTAAGGCATTCGAAGTAGACAAGAGTGTTATTAACTATCTTCAGAAACAATTCAGTTGAACAACCTTCACCTGTTATACATGAAAAACCAACATAAAAAGCGTTTTCTGTTATTTTTATCTTTGGAGTTCATGTTTTATTTTGCAGTGACATTGTAATCCAATAAAACAACTTACATATGTACCAACCTGACTTCATATGCTAGTTGGTCTCAGAATTTATGCAAGTGTCAGTTTATTGATCAATCCTTGTTTCTAAGTATACCTGCCGCTTCATATGTTGTGTTTTACTTTAAATTTTACATTTTCGTTGAGGCGATATTTTTTTCTTTTTGTCTAAAGAAGATTAGTATTGTTTGCACAAATTCATCCTACTTCTATCTTCTTATTTTTCTTGTTTTTATATCTTATAATTTTATTGTAATTTTCAAAGATACGATAAGTTCAAATTCCTTAGTTATAGCATTGGTTTATCGTGTATAAATATAGATGTAAACTTCAATATAAAACACACAAAAGAACAATACAAAATACCTCAATTACATTGCACTTTATTCTTTCATAGTATCAGAGGTCACTTAATATTTTTCACAGATTTTTCATCCCTTTTTTCAACCCTGAAAAACCTAGATATCACCTTAACCTTTTTTAATCAATAACTTCTAGCCCAAAGCCCATAATCCCAGCCTTTAAACCTGCAGGACCCATCCTACAAACTATCTTTTCCTTTCAGTTCCTGGACCAATTCCAATCAATACCATGCAAAATCAATTAAACCTGCCATTTTTGCATTAAATATTCAACCCACTACTACATCATCTACCTATCCTTCTAGTGAAATTATAGAATGACTTCTACATAGAGTAGCTTCCTCCTACATAACGTCTAACAACCACCTTTTTGACTCGCTCTAACCATATCAAAGCCCTGACCAAGTAGTTGTTGGAAATGGTATTACCCTTTTTATCTCCTCCAAAGGCTTTTTAACATTACTAACATATTCCAAATCCTTATATTTTTGCAATATTCTAAATTTTCCTTGTTTTATTATAAATTTACTTTTTATTTTGTAATTTATTAAAGAGTACGTGTTTGATTGAATTTAATCCCTCTAGGTATATTGTGAAAGACCTTTCAACCAACGCTTCGCTCCTCACACAAAGCATCCACAATAATCTCTACCCCTTGATGGTTCATGTTTACTTCACCAATCTCATGGCATTGACAGTTCGTAAAGTATCTCTAGACGTTTGGCATCAATGTCTCGATCATCCATGTAGTAAAGTATTGTAATATTATTTTAGTCACTTAAAGTGTTTAGTGATGGTATTGATTGTACTTCATGTTTTCAGGGAAAAAAGTTGTCATTTTTTTTACTTTATCTATTAAAATCTGTACAAAACTTGTTGAACTTATTCACAATACAATTTAGGGACCCTTACCCTTTATATCACTACTTTGTTCATATTATTTTATAAATTTTATTTTTAGTTGATACATTTGGATTTATCCTCTTACACATAAATCTTAAGCCATACATAAATTTCAACTTTTTAAAGTCACACCTAAAAATTTATTTTCTACCACCATTAAAATGTTTCAATATGATGGAGCCTTTGAACTCATTACAGGGTCGTTTGCTCATTTTCTTAACGCTCATGACATTCTCTTTTGTATTTCCTGTCCTCATACTACATAGAAAAATGACATTGCTAAATGTAAATTTTGTCACATTATAAAAATTGGACTCACCCTTCTTCTTTATAACTCTCTTCCTAACGCTTCTAGTTTGAAGCATTTCCCACAACTATTTATCTCACTAATCTCCTACCATCCTATATCTTACACTAAAAATCTCCTCACGGACTTCTATTTGATGCACCTCCTAACCTTGATAATCTTAATGTTTTTGGTTGTATATGTTTTCTTTTTTCTTGGTACCACTAAAACTGATGGGCAAGGTGCGGTGATAGGGGCCCGTACCTGGATGAGGCGAACCTCAGAGATTTTTCATGACATGAGACTAGACGATGAGGTGAAGCTGATGGTAGCTGTCAGATTGTTAGAGGGCGACACCCGAGTATGGTGGGCTAACCTTCGGGGTCAGTCCAGGGATCAAATTACTTGGGTGGTGTTCATTCGGGAGTTTAATGATCAGTACTACACCCGATGTGACAGAGATCAGAAGAGGGCAGCGTTCTTTTCTCTAACACAGGGGAGTAGGTCGGTGCATGAGTTTGAGACCGAGCTGAGAGAGCTTGCAACCTACGTCCCAGAGTATATAGCAGATGAGGAAAATCTGTGCGTGAGGTTTGAGTCCGGATTGCAGCTGACAGTCCAGGAGAGGATGACTGTGACATCCACGACCACGTTCAAAGAGCTGGTGCAGTCGGCCAAGAGGGCCGAGAGGTGAGTTCAGGATTGTGAGAGACAGTGGAAGGGTAAGAGTCAGAAAAGAGAAAAGGAAGAGGACTCCTCCAGTCAGCAGTCCAAGAGGAGTCATAGGGACTCATAGTGGGGTAGCGTTGAGAGTGATGAACAGACATCAAGGCAGGGAGCGCAACGCACTGTACCGACCGCCAGGTTTGCGTTGCTAGGGTGACTACCTCAGTCACAGAGGTGCAGAAACTGTAGGCAGGGGCACTGTAACACCCCACTCCCGCAAAGCATACACCCGTACATCCCGAGGAATATGCGAGTGCATACCTTACGAAAGTGGTG
>JANIMX020204848.1:0-10642 GCA_024582655.2 Erythroxylum kunthianum | reverse complement strand
CACCACTTTCGTCAGGTATACACTCGCATATCCTCGGGATGTACGGGTGTATGCTTTGCGGGAGTGGGGTGTTACAAAGATAGTTTAGGTACACATGTGAAATCATCAAACTCGATTTTCAACTCTTTGGCACTACAAAGGAGGTATGGAATCTTTTGAAAAATTGTTACTCTATATGTCAATCGATTTCAGTTGTATAGACAACTTCATTAAATGCAACAACAACCTGGACCAACAATACATAATTATGTGTCTAAATTGTAAGAACTTTTGGATTAGATAACACTTGGTGATCCTACTTGGCTAGTCTAGATGCTGCTACTATTTTTGCAAATCTTCGTAATCGACATCATATGTAGCATTTGTTGATGACTCTTAGGGATGAGTTCAAACCCATTCGTAGCTCTCTCCTTCATTAAGGATCTTTACCCAATCTAGATACTATCATTAAAGAGCTCATCACAGGGGAAAGTCGCCTCAACACTTTCTGTATAGAAAAGTCTATCCTATCTACTGATGTTGTTCTTGCAACTCATACCTCTTTTCAGCAAATTTCTCATAACTCGAGTAAGAGTTTCTATAAGGGATCTTGTAGCTATTGTAGAAAGTTTAGGCATCACATCTCAGAGTAGGAAATGACCCAAATAGAACTTTGGACAGGATAACTCCTCTAAGTCCTCTCAGCCTACTTCCACTACTGTTGCTGCCACTAAGGGTCCAACAGAGAGCACCTCTCCTAAATTCTTCTTAAAGGATCTTCACACCTTTCTTCAATTGCTCTAACTAGACTTCGATACTATATCATTCTCTGCCCTATCTATCACCTCAGGTACTTCAACCTCTTAGTATCTTGATTCTGCTTATTATAATCATATGACCTCTAATTCCTCTATTATTAAATCGCTAACAACACCATTTGTTCCACACATTGTTCATACTACTAATAACTCTGCTATGCAAGTACATCGTATAGGTACTATCCACACATCCAAATTATTCTTACCTGAAACCTTTCTTCTTCCCAAACTTGCTCTAAATCTTATTTCTATTGGACAATTATGTGAACTTGGTGTGAACTTATACTTTTCGAGTCATGGTTGTATTGTGCAGGATCCACATATGGGCAAGATCCTTGGAAAAGGATGTAAGGTTGGACAAATGTTTGAGCTTATTTCATTAAATCTTACCTCTAAGTTTGTTGTTGGTACTGTCACTTCTTATGTATGGCACTCTCAGTTGGGCCACCCTTCAGCTTCTAAATTATGATCTTTAATCTATAATGGTACTTTAAGTCATGTTAAGACTGAACATTTGATTGTGTCTCTTGTCAATTATCTAAAAGTCATACATTACCCTTTTCTCTTAATGACACTATTTCTTTAGCACATTTTGATTTAATTCACTCTAATATTCGGGGCCCTACACCTCATGAAACTATGGGTGGTTTGAGATATTATGTTATCTTTGTCTATGATTTTTCTCGCTATACATGGATCTATCTAATGCGGCATAAATCTGAACTATTCTCTATTTACCTTGCTTTGTTAATATGATCCAAACTCAGTTTTCTTACAAGATTTAAATATTTCAGACTGATAATGCCATAAAATATAAAGATAAAAACCTCACCAACTTTCTTACTTAACAATGGACCATCATTCAGAGATCCTGCCCAAACATATCTCAACAAAATGGTCAGGTCGAATGTAAATATAGACATTTTCTTGACACTATTCAAGTCCTTCTTATATCCTCTTTCAGTCTAAAACCTTTTAGAGCGGCTCTTATTGTTGTCTACATTATCAATCGTATTCCTTCTCCTATCATAAATAACATCTCTCCCTATGAGCATTTATTTATCATGCTTTTGATTACCAGTCTCTTAAAGTTTTTGGATGTGTGTGTTTTATTCTTTTACAATCTCATGGGCACACCAAACTAGAACTATAAGCACGTTTATGTTGTTTTCTTGGGTATGACATAGAACATAAAGGATATAGATGTTGGGATCCTCTATCATAAAGACTTCAATTCTCTCGACATGTAACATTTTGGGAACATAGATTTTTTTTCACACTCTCAAAATTCTGAATCAGCATACCCTCACAACAATTTTTTTCTGATCCTACCATATCTTTATTTCCTGATATTTCTTCTGTATGTCCATCTTATAGCTCGAACAATTCAATATAATAGGTGTCTAATTCTATTGTATCTTCCCCGGATTTAGATCCTTCACCTTCACCATAAAAATCTTCTTTATCTACTCATTAATTAGAATCCAATTTCTCGTTGTTCCACTTGAGCAAGTCAACCCTTTATTTTTCTTAAAGACTTTCATTTTTATTCCACTATTGTTTCTCTATATAAACCTTACACCTATCGGGAGGCTGGTTCTAACCCTTTATGGAAGCAAGCAATAGAGGAAGAATTATAGGCTCTCTCAAACATTAATACTTGGGACTTAGTTGACTTACCTCCAGACAAACATGTTATTGGTTATAAATGGGTCTATAAAATCAATAATCAAGCAGATGAATCAATGGAAAGATACAAAGCTCGCTTTGTTGCTAAAGGATTCACTCAGGAATATGAAATTGATAATGAGGATATTTTTACTCCTGTAGTTATACTGATCTCAGTGCGCAATCTCATTGTTGTTACTACTAGCAAAAGATGGCAGTTATTCCAAATGGATGTTAAGAATGCATTTCTTAATGGAGATCTTATAAAAGAAATGTCCATGCAACTTCCTCTGGGGTATGATCATCCTCCTAATAAGGTTTGTCGTCTCCGTAAATCTTGTATGGATTAAAATAAGCTCCTTGAGCTTGGTTTGTAAAGTTTAGTTCCACCATTAGACATCTTAGTTTCAAGTCCAACTTTTATGATCATGCCTTCTTTCTTCGCAAAATTGATCAAGGATACACTATTCTCCTTCTCTATATAAATAACATGATAATAAATGGTGATGTCATATAGGGTATCTCTACCCTTAAGTCATTTCTCCATCAGCATTTTAAGATGAAAGACTTAGGTAATCTAAGTTATTTTTTGCGTATTGAGGTATCCTCAAATGAATTTGGATACTATCTATCACAAGCAAATTATGCTACTGATCTCATCTCTCAAACTAACATCACTAATACTAAGACAACTATTACTCTACTAGACTCTAATGATCACCTTTCTGCTACTGATAGGAGTCTCCTTAATGATGGTATGCTTTATCACCAATTAATTGGCACTCTTATCTACTTTATTGTCTCTCAACCAGATATTTCTCATGTTGTTCATATCGTGAGTCAATTCATATCATCATCTTGTACAACTCACTTCTCTTATGTTCTTTGCATATTGAGGCATGTCTGTGGGACTTTTGTTTTATGGTCTTCTTTTTTGGTACTCTTCTCCATTAGAGCTACAAGCTTATTCTAATGCTAATTGGGTTAGAGACCTAATAGACATTCAATCCACCACTGGTTACTGTTTCTTTTTTAGAACATCTCTTATTTCTTGATGCATTAAAAACAAACAATTGTTTCTCGATCTAGTACAGAAGCCGAATATAAAGCTCTTGCTAATACTACCTCTAAACTCGTTTTGTTATGATGGCTCCTTCAAGATATGGGTGTATTTTTCTCGTCTACAATTCCTCTATATTGTGATAACAATAGTACTATTCAAAATGCTCATAATGAGGTCTTTTATGAAAGGACTAAAGACATCGAGATCGGTTATCATCTTGTTCGACATCATGTTCTATAAGGGACTATATAACTTGTTTCCATCTCCTCATACTCTTATATTGTTGACTTCTTCATAAAGTCTCATCCACCTTAGCACTTTATAGATCTAGTTTCCAAACTCAACCTCTCATCTACTATAACGTCTTATTTACTAGACTACGAATGACTACTAATTAATGATAAGGTTCAAAAGAAACGGGTAAGAAGAATGTAGAAGGGATCATTATTTCAATTGTAAGTTTTTTTTCCTAACAATATTAGATGATGATGATATATATATATTTGTTAATTATCATGTGTTAAATAATTATTTAATATAATTCTTGTATAATCAAGTATATTTTATATAATAATTTTTATATGTAAATGAAGTAGGACGAGCTATTAACAATCCTAATTCTAATAATTAGCTAGCCCATTTTTCTTATTGTGATTCACTTTCTTTAATTTTTACCTTTTGATTTACTATTTTTTTCATGATTGCTTTGATTTTTTTTTGGAATTGAAATTATAAATCTTTACTTGTGTATTTTTAGGCAAGTTAATAAAGAAAACTCTATATTATTGTATCTGTCCGTTAACTCAACTTGAGTCTCTAGTTTTAATTGATTTTTTTTGTCTTTTTGCATTTAAATAATAGCACTATAACACTCTTTAATTTTTAAAATAAAAAAATTAGATAATAGTATTGTAATACTCACATGTCTTTTGACCAAATATATAAACTTATGTTTCATCTATGCTTTAAACTTTGTTCATATATTTTAACATGATAAGTATTATAATATAATGATTGTTATTTTATTTCCAGGCTTTTGTTTTCAGATCGTATCATAAATAAAATTGTTGATTATTCATGATGGGATTAAGTTGTTGTTTTGATTTTAGTTTAAACATTTTTTGCCATAATCCTACATTTTTACTTAAATTTATTTATTTAGTGCAAGTCTTAAATGGGTCAACATTGCACTTAATACAATAAAAATATTTAAGATTTATTAATAATTTTTTTTGGGTCCAATATCATCCCTAGACAAGGTTCAAAAGAATGGGTAAAGAAAATATTTTATAAATAACTTGAAATTCAAACATCTAATATATTAAATATATGTAGAAAATATTTTATACATAACTTGTAATTCAAACATCTAATATATTAAATATATGAATATAGGTATACATCGTTAATAAATTTAAAAAAAAATCTCAACAAAATCAAATAAATTATTGAGCTTCTGTACCTTAAATTAGTTCAAAATCAACACTTGAAAAAGCACCGCTCTCCTTCCCCGAATTCTCATATGTAAAAGAGTAAGAAAAATAAATATGAAATACCAAATTTTATTATCCGAGATCCTTTAGATTTAGTTTTAGCATAAACTACATTTTCATTTAATATGAAAAGTGGGCAGTTTAATGTGTTTAAGTGGGCGAATAATATTATTCTTTGTCTATTTGTGATAGCAGGTGGAGCCAATATCTACTCTTTCTTTTTATAAATTTTATTTGTATATTGATTAAATTTAAAACCAATTCAGAGGCGTTCACCAGGCATCATGGTCATCAAAGGTGGTGGTGCCTTCCTAGTTCCAGACCTCGTATGCTGTGCGTTCAAACAATAAAGACGAGATTGAGACTTCCAAACTTAAGCCAAAATATTCAAGTATGTTTCACGAGACAATAACGCGCTGTCTGATATAAAAACAAAAAAGTCGGTACTGTTTTAGTTATATACTTAAACATGGTTTATCTTGTCAGAATTAAAATCCACTTTCGACTAGGTTTTGAAGTTTGGAGATGTATGAACCAAAAACAAAAAAATTGGATAAGATTAATTTTAATAATATAAGAAATTTATATTTTGTACTTTTTAATTGGCTAAGAATGAATTTATGTTTAGGCAAAAAATATATATATTAAAAATACTATAACTGATAGTAATTTCATCTAACTGTTTATAGGAGATTCATGGAGGTTTGGTTCCATCAGGGTTACTAAGTTTTGAAGTATGTTCTTCTAAGTTTACGCTTTGGTTGGTCAAGTGTGTTGCTTTGCTTATCTGCAATTCTGAGTTTGGAAATTCTAAGTTTGTATTTGAGGTTGATACGCTGGAATTTTTTAGTGAAAGCAAATTGGGATTTACATTTATAGTCAATACGAAGTACCTTTGACTGCTGATTTGTATGTCATTTTCTGCTTCCTTTCATGTACTTGCTCATAATGTACTGCTTGTGTTTATGCAGCATTATGCTTGTAATTTTGCATGTTGATGACAAGTATTTCCTCATTACTGCTTTTGTCGTTGGCAGTCTGGTGCATTTTCCTTTCTTCACCATTACTGTTAACCTCACAATATCAAAATTTTCACCACATAATAGAGATATTGCTTGACTTAATTGCATTGGGTAGGATGGAAGATAGTAGGGAGTCCATTGTGACTGAGTTATGAAGGTAAACCTTAATGGTAGTGGAAAATATTAGAGGTCCATTGTGACTGAGTTATTAAGATAAACCTTATAATTGTAGTGGAATAGCTGTGGATTGCAGTATACAAGGACTGGGAATAGTTTTTGCTCATGTAAGATGAAATGCATGTCAGATTATTGAGCAAAAAAAAGTTGTCGAAATTCTCCAAAAAAAAAAAGATAAGCTGAACTCTAGCAACCAAAGTTTATATTGGCTACATATGGAAAAAATCAAAGGTATATAAATAGGACTAAATACTTCATTAGTATAAGATTTTTTAGGTAAAACTTAAGAGCAAATCCATTAGTACCAGGCTCAAAGTAGACAATATCTTACCAATGTGAAGTTTCTGGTAGTCAATAGTCTTAACAAGTGGTATCAGAGCGCCAGATCCAGACTTAGCCAGAAAAATCCTCGGAATGCCGAAAGAGGCGGGAGATCTCGGATTGTTGAATAAATATGGTGGCCCCGGTGATGTACAGTCAAAGCGCGGTACTCACGATTAGTGAATCCGTGGTGAGGCTCTGGAGTTGGCTATTCTCGATGGAGCGGAAGGATGGATGATTGTTTGAGGGGAGGTTCGGTAAAAATATCCAACGAGATATGGTCTTTTATTTAAGGGGAGGATTGTTGGATATGCAACTAAAGTCTCATATTGGCTAAATATAAAAAAAATTAAAGGTATATAAGTAGAACTAAATGTTCCATTAATATGAAGTTTTTTGGGTAGAACTCAAGAACAAATCCATGAGAGCTTAAGCTCAAAGTGAACAATATCATATCAACGTGGAGTTTGTGGTGGTACATAATCCAAAAGTATGTGGAGGCTAGGCATTATTTGGTTTCAACTTTGATGCAAAATTTCCCTTAAATCTCGGTTAATGGATTAGAAGTCCATATAGTAGGTCAGGCCTTATGAACTAAAATTTGACACATTGGTAATGTAAATTATCTGCAGTCTATATTCTGTTGTGAAAGTTGATACTAAGTATTTGGGTAGAAGATATGAAGTTCCTATTAATCTGAATTTGTATTCTTGTTTCAGTTTGATGTAAAAGGACTTACTATAGTTTGGTTAGGGGTATATCTTAAAAAAAATGGATGTAGATTTTGTATATATGCTACAGCACATACTTATATGAAGACATGGACATGTCAGATGTCAGCACTATTGATTACTTGGATACATTTCTTCTGAGCTTTTAATATGCACACAGTTCAGTTTCTGAAATGGGGTTGATTATGTGTGCAACAGTTATTGGCGGCCCCATGTTTTGTAATAGGATGGACCATAATTGATATTTACAAACTTTTTCCTTGAAGATTAAAGATCCCTTGTGGCTGTGGGGTTTACAGGAAGTGTTAAAAAGCACTTATAGTCTATGGACCATTCCTTTACTACTCTTTAAACGTACCTCACTTAATATGCTCTTTCTTCACGATTCACAACATGTACGAGTTTGGTTAGATATTAGAATGATCCATTGCTATCCTCAGTATCTATGGCCAATACAGATTAACTTTTCTCAAGATACTGAAATTTCAGTTTGATATGACTATTTGGAAAGGATTATGGACACATCTGTGTGCCTTTTCATTAGCTAAAAAAGGAGAGATGTTATATATGATCACCAACTACATGTTTATCCCATAATATATAAAGAAATACTCATGGGAATCTCGAGGTTAGTCCAAAGGCATTCTCTAAGTTCTAAACAATCTATAAATGACTAACTAAATATATTAGTAAATAGAAACTTTGTTGATAATTAAATCTGATAAATTAGCATCAAACACCAGCATTAAAATCATTCTACTTATTTATTCAAAAAAATCATTCTAATTATAGGATGAAGCTTTGGGAAGATGTGATAAGACATAAAGATACGGTGATTATTCACATTCTCACTGTATTAATATTCTGGTTTTATTCTCTTATTCTTAAGTCAGAATCATACAAAAATTTCAGGCCTCGACGTATAAAAGGATCTTATCTTTATTTATTCTTTTATATATAGCCTCAATGCTTTTAATTTGTTTGTAGCTACATCAGAGTCTATATCTTTTGTACTTTCTAGCATTTTTAATATTTTCTTTATTATAATATCTTTCTATTAACATCTAATCTCTAATTGAGGAGAAGATTTTTAAAGCATTTTTTTGAAATATTTTATTCTTCCAAATCATACATTTCAACATGAAGAATATCAGATAAAAAAGTTCTTTAATTTAATGTTGTTCATTATATTGTCTTTTGCAATAAGATTAATTGCAAATTATTTTTATTTATTTTTCCATTTGCAAATATATTGCACCTAACGTGGATTGAGAAGTTTATGACTTATGACTTTGTTTATAAAAAGAATCGAATCATTGTGTTGTTAATTTTTGAACTACATTAATTTTTCTTTATTAAATGGAGGTTACAATAAAATAGTTGGTAGTTCATTCTTTAGAAATACCGACCTATTTATGAGCATAGTCGTTTTGGAATAATTGTAATCTACTTTGTTTTTTTCCTCTTTAGAAAGATGATGACTAAGAGTGGATAAGGAGATACTTTGTGAAGGATTTTGAAGTGCTCGTACATATTTTGTTTAATATAGTTGACACTTATATTCCATATAGATTAGAGGAAGATAATATATATAAGTGCATATTTTAGATAATAACTTTTAGATATTATATTTTGAATATGTTAATGGTTGAATTTCATTGAGTCCATATGAACTATATGATAGCATATATAAATATAGTTTTTTTGGTTATTGATATTTGGCAATATATATTTTAGGACATATATTAATATATGTATTGTTACTTTCAATATTATATATTGTTGTCTTAATAAAAATTAATGTATTTTGTTGCTAATGAAAGAAATAACTGTTATTTTTGTTATTACATACTGTTTTCTAAAAAATTCAATTCATTGCCTTAATGGGACCTAAAGAGATAGACCATCATCTAGCTATAGCATTCAATATTATTGCTATAGTTTGAAATTATTTTGTTGCCTTAGTTAAAATTTTAAGCAACATTATTCATTTTGTTGCCTAATAACTTTTTTGTCGCTTTACATCTATAATAGTGCCACTTTATTTAACGGTACGAATTTTGTTGCCTGAATAAAAATGAAACAATAATTATAGTTATAGCTATACTTTTATCTCTTGCCTAAAATTCTTTTTGCTGTGGTGAAAGGTAAATTTGATCTCAAAGTTTATATTCAATATAATTTATATCATAATATTTTTAAAATATTTAAATTAAATTTTGCATAGACAAAAACATAGACGAAAGCGTAACTCCATCAATTTTTACTATGTTATTAATAATGTAATAAAAATATTATTTTTAATAAACTTATGAATTCCAAAATTTCAAATATACACCACATAATCCTATAGAGATTATAAGTTTATTAAAAATTTCAACTAAAATTATTTTTTTATAAATATGATTAAATTTAATTAACTTTAGAACTAATTTAATTAATTATAATCTAAATAAATCTTAATTCCCAAATTATATAATCCTAATTTTATCTCTAATTTATTTTAACTTATTTATCATCATCTTCTTCATTTCTTCCATCTCTCTCATCCCTCTTATCTACGTGAATCCACTTTTCGATTAGGAAGATAAAATTTGAAATTGGGTTTAGTTCCTTAGTTTTATACCATCAAACACTTGTGCAATATTTGTTTTCTTTATTTTTCTACGAGTTTCATTGGTTTGTTTATCTTCACACAACTTGTTCATGACCACTGATTTTTTTATCATTACACATTGCTCTCATTCAAAACTGTTAAGAAATATGATAAATATATCTTTATTTAGTTTTAATATTTTATTAATTAATCGGACATTCATGACATCAATTTGGTTTTGGATTAAAAGGCTTATAGGTGTTACACTTGGTTTTGGATTAGAAGGCTTATGGGTGTTACAGTTACAATTGAACAATAAGTCTTTATGAACTACAAGTCTATCTACTATTGGGCACTTGATTTGTGGGCTGCTGGAATTTTGGTGAAAAGATAACTATAGTGTTATCTTGGTGATATATATAGAAACGAGTGAAAACAAAACAAATCTTGCTAGTAAATTGATGGCTGTGTGGCGTTGAATTAATTGGTTGCGTGTGTCCTTCTTTTTGGGGTGTGTATTACAAAATTAGCTGGGTGTTTTTCATATAAAAAACTGGATGTGTGGCATTGTCTTCTTGCAAGTGTAGTTGAGTACTTAGCTGTGTTTTCATGCATTAACTTGTGTGGAGTTCAAATGACAGACACGTGAGTGTGTTGATGGATGTAGGAATTAAACGGCAGCACAGATATTGATTTTTGTATGGGTTGTTAACTGCTGAAACATTGAATATCTTGATTGGGTGTTCTGCCGTGAAGCTTGGTTGATCTCAAGTG
>JANIMX020203849.1:0-10656 GCA_024582655.2 Erythroxylum kunthianum | reverse complement strand
TAACCACGCCACTTTACTCTCCTACTAGTCGAAGCTCCAGGACCTATGTTCCTGTATTCACCATAGTACAAAGTGTTGAGAGCGAAACTACCGTCCCATTCTAGCCACCCTGCAGGGTCAACGAGCGAACCCAGATAAGTTTTCATGAAAACAGTCCTCGAGTACTGCTTCCATGGCCGACCCAGGTAGGTTTTGAATGAGCCTTGTACTGGTGTGAGGTCAGAAGCAGCCATGACACGTGAGTTATGGATGATAATCCCCGTGTTCTGATTTGGGTCGGTCCTGCCTTGTGCGGTCACCGCAATCTTTTGGTTGGCCATTGGTCTCCTTGCATATATCATGCAGTTTTGGAGAACCGCAGCTGCGTTACCAAAAATGAAGTCTACTGTACCGTAGATGTAACAATCTTTGTAGAATTGTCTCTGTGAGTGTACGTACAAGGTGTCTTGGTAACCTTCGAAGCCGCAGAGGTAAAATACTGAGAAATCGGAGCTTGATCGGAGGGCTACGGCTTGGTGGTTTTGTGGACCTGCAGTGTTCCGGAATGTGATGCTTCTAGCAACGAATCCTTCTCCGGTTACAGCTGCAATTCGTTAGGTCGTCAGGGAATAGTTTTGAGCTTAACAAATAATCATATGACTCATTCAAACATTCTAGAAATATAGTGTAAATGTATAAACAATGTTTGACTATGTCGTGGTCGACTAAGGTTTAAATGTTTTCGCTAGTTACTGTCTCGATCAAGACTCCCTGAGCTTGTAAATTACATGTAACTAACCTAATACCCAAAGACTATGAAAAGCAGAGATCAATATTGTCTTAATCTTTATCATTATGAAGAAGAACCATCTATATATTTATTATGAATTTGATAATGTCATTTGAAAATTTCAACAAGAATAGAGAGATAGAAAAGCAGAGATCAACATTTTCTTAATCTTTATCATTATGAAGAAGAACAATCTGTTTATTATGAATTTGACAGTGTCATTTGAAAATTTCAACAAGAATAGAGAAATAGAGTTCCTTACCTACTGTTGCTGAGTTGAAAGTAGTGGAACCTCCTCCAACACTCCGGCTACCGGTGATAATGGTGTTCCTCAAACCATCACCGACCAACATAATGTTCTTCAACTTGCTAGGAATCTCGATATTCTCTCTGTAAACACCCCTTTTGATGTGAATAACGAACCTCGCTGTCCCGCTCCTCTTAGCTGCTGCATCAAGTGCGGCTTTTATAGTACGGTGATTGCCGGAGCCGTCTTGTGCCACCACGAGATTTGCCCTGGGAGACGATGACTGCAGAAGCTTTCTATCACCTGCTTTGACCCAGGTAGGGAAACCATCCTTGTAAGTTTGAGGCAACACCGATGAGAAATTGTTCATTGCCAAAGTATTGCAAATCAGCTTCGAGACATTGTTGGACATGATGGGCAACTGAGAAACTGAGACTCCAAGCTCTGCGAATCCTGCTCGACAGGTTTCAAGGTTTGTGAGAGCTGTGCTGAGCCATGTTTGCTGGTCAAACTCGGTGCATTTCGTCTTGGTGTCTAGAGTGTGATTGAGCTGAAAAATGGTGTCCTCATAGAGCTTTAAACAATCAGCCCACACAGCCTTTTCCTTCTCATCTCTGCACTTTTGCCCAAGCCACTTGTTGTGACTCTGAGCGTTGAGAGCTCTTTGCATGGCCAATTCGACACTCAGTTTACGAAAATCAGACTTCTGTTTGGGAAAGTAGTGTCTGGGACCTTGTTTCATGAAGTACTTACATGGTTCAGGATACGGGGTCTTGTTACACCACTCATCAATGGAAGCTAAAGTTGGTGAAAACAAACAGAAAGCTGATATGGCAAGAACAAGCAAACAACCATGATTGATCGCCATTGTATAGAAGAGGGTTGAATTGATCAAGCTGTGGCTGAGTGTTGTGGTATATATAGGATAGGAGAATTAGCAAGGAGCTGGTGGTGTGCTTGATCGATGACAAGACAGGTTGGCTATGTTTGAAGTTTGACTGCCAACGGAATCAAACCATGGAAAATTGTAATAAATTATCTTGGAAATTATATAATTTTATCCTTTTCAACGAATAAAACCAAAGAATTAATGATTATCTGATCTCTGATGTACTCAGCTAGATTGACTTTTGGTGTTTTATCGTATACTTCAAAGCTACTTAATTAGTTGCCTTGTATGCATATGTATATATTTATCAAAATGTATAACATATATAGGAGACTATATTGTAATTTAATTAATTTTTTAAATACTGTTTAAAATTATTGATTTTATAATCTTTAAAATTTATGTTAAAAATTAATAACAGAGTATACATGACATAATAATACACATATAATAAATAGATGATTAACATAAATTTTAAAATTGATTTGAATTAGTTAAATTTTATATGAAATTAATAATTATAATAAATTTATTAAGTTATAAGTTAGAAAATCAGTAGACTATGAAGTAAATGAAGAATTATCATGTGAAATATTTTTAAAGATATAATTAAATAAAAGATGTATTCAGCATATTTTTAGAAGTCCTTATTATTGACTATTATCCATATTTGAACTTTTTTTCCTACTAAAAAAATTAAGAGATAGAGAAAGTCAATTCTCTTACCTAACAAACACACATACACAACAAACCTACTATCTTCACTTTACGGGTGTTGGGTAAGCGTCATCAATTGTACGCAGCATTACCTTTGTATTTTACAAAAAAACTATTTCCGTGACTTGAACCTATAACTTTTTAGTTACAAATGAGCAACTTTACCAGTTATTTCAAAGTTCGTACCTAATTAAGCTAATTTTGTAGTATAAACTTATTAAATTGCACTCATTATAAAAGTGAATATATTTTATATCATTTGTTTTTATTTATTTAACAAATCTAATTAAAAATTGGATGGCTTTTATTTTACTTTTGATTTAATGATTTCCTGTATATAATTTATGTAAGTATATAATATGGGATGGAACCTAAAAATTTATCATCCGATAGTAATCAGCAAATATAAACATTTTTGCAACATACGTAGCAACTGATTTATATTCTCGTTAGTACAAAAAAGGATAAAAACATGGAAGTTAATTAAATCGATAAGACAAAAGGTTTAAGTTTTAAAAGGTTTAATCGATATTAAATCGTCGTAAAACATGCTAATAATTGAATAAAATTAAAGAATTTAAAAAATGATTAAATGAGAATGTCCTTATCAATCGAAAATTTTGAAGGTTAATTAAAAAGAGAGATTATTAAATAAAAATTAATTATTAATTATAAAAGTAATTATTTTACAAAAAATAATTGATTAATTAATAAATTGATCATTTTTTAATAACAAAGGTTATTCAAATAAATAAAACCAAGAAAATTAAAAATTAGTCAGTTTAAAGTTTTTACTATTAAACCGATTAAACTGATTCAGTTTTTTAATTATTACTTTTAATACACACCAATAAATTATCAGGCTATACAATTATTGTAAATATGTATTTTGAATAAATAATTTAATTTTTAGTATTTCAAATTTAGTACTTGGTTGACATCAAATTTATTATTAAAGAAATTGTTGTCATCCTGTAAACTTAAAATTTTGACAATATTATAAATTGAGTAGTTAATTGATGTCAATTTAATTATAAAGCTATCAAATAATAATTTATAATTAAATGAAAAACTAAATTCGACTAATATTTATAAATTAATTCAGCTTATTTCGAATCATTAAACTGAGAAGTAATTATATTAATTAGATGATCGGAGAGAAAGAAAAAACAAGTTTTGCAAGAACTAGAAAATGGGTTGTAGCTGTACTCTACTGTGCACGGCCGCCGTCAGTTACCGTGTTTGATTGTTCTTCTGGTGTGTTGGTGATTGAATTGTTCCTTTCCGCCATGGAAACACATGCATGGTCCTTTCCGCCATGGAAACACACGCATGGTCCTTTGACTTTGTAGCTTGCATGCCTCTTTTGAGCAACCTGAAAAGAACTGTGTCATTACGCAAAATTAGATGCTCCTCTTATCATTTCTTCTTCTTTTTGTGTTTGACTTTGAAAATTTCAGCCCACCGAAACGCGTTCTTGTCAAAATCCTATCGTCTTGCAATTAAGCTAACGTGCGAACCAATCACAGCCCGCGGATCTTATTACTTTTCAACGGTTGTGACAATTGAGTAAGCTTTGTATAAAATTATAAATGAGTGCGAGATTGATTTAGAGCAACCGATAAGGTTATTTTTTGTGATTATTAGGTCATGAGTTTTAATAACAAAAATAATTTTTTTGTAAAAAATGTAAGGATAAAGATGTGTATAATTGATGTTTTTCACTCAACTCTCGTAAAATAGAAAAATTAAATTTGTTGTGGTTGTGGTTGTGGTTATGGTATAAAATTGCAATAGATTAACAATGAATTCAATTCAATTTAACCCAAAATTAATTAATTTAAATTGAATTGAATTTTTTTAGTTAAATTTGAACTTGATTTAAAGTTCGACTATAATAATTTAGATGATTTTAATTTTTTTTATAAAATAATGTCATTTTAAAAATAAAACCAATTTAGTGTTGTTTAATATAATTTAATTGAATTCGTTCAGATTTATTGTGAGGCCTAATTAAAATTGAGCTTGAGTAAGATTTTTAATTATGTATAGGCTCATTTTAAAGCTTAATCTTAGCTTTAAGTATTTTTTTTTAATTTTACCGATATGATTCAATTAAGTTTAACTATTTAATTTTAAGTTTGAATAGGTTAAGGCGAAATTAATTTACCATTCTTAATTAGAACCAATTATTCAAGCTAGTTATCTTTAATATACATGTGTACTAGATAAAATTTTAAAAAATATATAATTATATATTTAAAATAAATAATTTAAATTTTAAAATCAAGTTTTCTTATTCAATTTAACTTATAAATAAACTCTAGTATTGACTGAACCCAAGCTATCCACTACAAAAACACGACAATATAATAAATTTAATTTTTTTCGTTTTACGAAAATTGAATGAAGGTCATTAATTATATTCAATTATTTTTTATATACAAAGAAACCGTTTTTGACATTCAAACCTGTAATTTTTTTGTCTTAAATGAATAACCGTACCAATTATTTCAAAGCTTGCCATGACAATGACTAATAATTAATATTATATGTACTAATTTCTTCTTGTGACCAATAATGCAGTATAGTTACCACTCTAACAATGTGAGATCATGGGAAAGTAACTTGGACTAGATTTATTCCAATCTAACCTAATTTCTAGAACAAAAAAAAGAAGGAAGCATCATTGCTTTTATTGATTAAGACTGAAATCAAAAATTTAAAAATTTATAAGAAGATTTTAATCTTAATGTACTTTGTTGGGTCAATATTATTGACTTTAAAGTGCTTTATTTAAGAAACTAATGTTGTAATGTTCCTTAAAAAGAGAAAAAGGTGATAAAATTAACAATTAAATACTCTCCTAAATAGGATGACATTAACTTGGGTCAGGCTTGAACTTGACTCTAAAAATTTTAATCGGTCGAAGCATATAGATTGTAGTCTAAGTTTAATCAAACGTGGCTAAGCTTGATTATTTTATTTTTAATTTAAAATTTAAAAAATAATATCATTTTACTTGAAACGACACCACTTTACTTCAAACTTTCGAGCTCAGATTTAATTATGAGTATGAAATTTAAAAAAAAAAATATTCGAGTCCAAACTAAAATTAGATCAATTTAAGCTGGTCTAGACACGGGCTAAATAACATCTCAACTGCTGCTAGCCCTTAAATACAATTGAGGCTCAAATCTAAAGTTCTTGGTCCAATTCGTGGGCATTAGTTTTGGTGCTCTCTGCTCAGAAACGGGAAGTCTTTTCGCTTAGCCCATTCACTTTTCATAGGCTTTTTTAGCCATTTTTTGATGGACCAATGTTTTCTTAAAACACCGAATAAAATTATTTCTTTGTAATCTAAAAATTATTCTTTTTATAAAATATAAAAAAAAGATCACATATAATTAATAACATTCATTTAATATTTACAAAATAAAAAAAATTGAATTTGTTGTGTTTTTTTTTTCCTAAAGCTAATCAAACAAATTGTTCCCGAATTTTTTTGAATGATAATTATATAAATTATTATTTTTGCAAAATTATATATATATATATATATTATTTAAGATGAAAGTTATGTGAGTGAACTTTGGTTATAATTTTTTGGTATAACTCACTCTTTTAGTTTTATTGGTTTTTAAAAAATATTTGTAGTGTGTAAACTAAATTGTCCTTTATTTTAATTTTGTTCATTTTTCTTTTATAATGGAATATTGCATACTTTGATTCAATTTGAAACTTATTAGTGAATTCATAAATAGTATCAAGAACTAAACTAAACTACCTTAAAGTTCATTAGGAAACTCACGAAGTATCCTACCATTAAAACTATTTTCATGATAAGCATATTTATGTTTTAAAATAATAATTTAGGTCTAACTTAATTTAACTCAAATTATATGAATTATTTTAAAATTTATTAAGGCAAAATAATCTCATTTTTTTAATAATTTAAAATTTTATTTATCAAAATAAAATTAATATCTGGATAAAATTAGCACTTCCGAATTAATCGATTTCAAGTCAAGTTTAAATTCGAACTGTTTAATTAAATTTAATTAAACAAAGTAATAATATAATAAATTTATTTTTTTAATTTATGAAGATCGAATGAGAGATATCAAGTACACACAATATTATTTTTGTATTTTTTATAATGACGCTATTTTCGTGAGTTCGATATAATAATGAATCTCAAAAAATATTAAGCGAAATTAATCTAAAAAACCAGCGACTGATTAACATAATGGGACTCGTCAATTATATAAAAAAGCTCAAAGCCCGTAAGCAAACGGAATTCCGATGGTCGGTAACCATGACTGTCCGGCGATAAGGCTGCCGACGGTGAATCTTGAGGCTACGGCAGCACTTTTAATAACATGAAACCCTTTCCACTTAACTCTAAATCTAGTAGAAGCACCTGGTCCAGAGTTCTGATACTCTGCATAGAACAAAGTGTCAAGAGCAAAGTTTCCCTTTTCCCATTCTAACCAACCTGAGGGACTAACAAAACTATCGATGTAAGTTTTAAGGATCACTGTTCTTGAATATTGCATCCATGGTCTGCCCAGATAAGTTCTGAAAGATCCCACCACTGGTTTCAGGTCTGGTGCTGGAAAAATCTTGGAGTTGTGGATTGATATGCCTGTATTCTGAAAAGGGTCGTAGCGACCTTGTGCTGTGACCACGTTGGGTTGTCCGTTTAGAGGTTTTCGTACGTAAATCTCACAGTTTTGGAAGACAACCGCTGCATTTCCGAAGATGAAGTCTACGGTCCCGTAGATGTAACATTCTCTGAAGAATTGTCGTTGCGAGTGGACAAAGACAGTGTCTTGGTATCCTTGAAAAGCGCATTTGTAGAAGACAGCAAGGTCAGAGGCTGATCGGAGAGCCACTGCTTGGCCGTTCAATGGACCTGCTGTGTTGCTGAATGTAATGCCTCGAGCAACAAATCCAAGCCCATCTACTCCTGAAATCATTTTCCAAAGTTTCAGGCATGTTTTTTAAGATCTTGGTTAAACATATAACCAACTGTGTTCTTACCAGCAGTTGCAGAACTGTAGGTTGTGTAACCTCCACCAACACTCCTGCCACTTGTAATGATCGTATGTTTTATGCCATCACCAATCAGCCAAATGTTGTTATTGTTGAGTCCAACCTCTACGTTCTCTCTATAAACACCTTTCTTAACATAAATGATAAACCTAGTACCATATTCCCTACGTGAAGCTGCATCAATGGCTTCTTGAATAGTCCTGACGTGCCCTGAACCATCTTTAGCTACAACCAGATTTGCCTTTTCTTTCACTTTCGAGGACCGTAACAACCATCTTTCTTCTTGCCCCGAGAACCAACTTGGAAACCCTTGTGTATTATTCTTCTCTGCCTGAAGCAAAGCCCCATTGATCGTCAAGCTATTGCTAATGAGCATGGACAGGTTCGAGAAAGCTACTGGTGCAACAAAATCAGACAAGTTAAAGTCTGCACTACCTAGCCGACATGTCTGGATGTTTGTCAGAGCGCTACTTAGCCAAGTCTGCACATCAAAATCTGTGCAGTTTCTTCTCTTCGTTCGTAGACATTCCAATGTGCGGTTGAGTTGGTAGATCGTATTCTCACGAAGTTTCAAACAATCATTCCACACAGCTCTGTGCAGATGATTTTGGCAAAAGGGTCCAACGTGAACAACTTTGCTCTGCAGGTTAATGGCTCTACGGAGAGCTAGTTGAACCAACATCTCCCGGAATTCGGACCTGTGGTTTGGTTCAGAACGTGGCAGGTATTGCCTTATGAAACGTTGGCATGGTTCCGGATAAGGTGTTAGGTTGCACCACCAAGTTATGTTGGACTTGGCACCTACTGATAATACTGAAAACCATAACATAACCGTTGCGAATAGCTTAATCTTGGCTTTCATTTTCAGTTTTCGTTCTGTTCTCTGATATGCTCGTGTATGTATCTCAGTAATTAAAGAGTTGTAGGAACCAAAACTTGTCTGATGAAATACCATATTTCTGGATGTTTTCTTAAGATTTCTGTCCATGAAAGAAAATGAAAGATTCCTGTTTGCGTCATCTCTACTGATACACACACACAAAGGAACCAACAGCTAATAAGGCCAACATATCATCTGGAAGCAAAAAGAGCACTAATTATAGAATCATTTATGATCTACTGGTCATAATACACGTTACAAGCTCAGTAATGATCAGAAATCTACAAAGAGGAGAAGAAAACTTGTGTCTGGAATCTGGAATAACAGGCAAGCATTAGCTAATTGAGAATTTACTCCTGCAGAGTCTTGCTTCACGTTAAGTAGTGGCTGATACCATTAAGTAATAAACTGCACTTACTTTATAACTAGAATTTCAGGGCACAAAGAGAAAAAAAGATAAATTTAAAAGTCTCTAAAATTTGCGATTTTTTAAATTTAGTTTCAAAGTTTTAAATTTTTTTAATTTATTGACTAACCTTTAGATAAATCAAATTAAAACTTTTCACGTGATATTTATGAATATATCTCATCAATAAAAATATTTTTTTACTTAATTTATACAAAATTTAAAAAATTAATCACTAAATTAAAAAATTTAAATATTTTGATCATAAATTAAGGGCTTGCTTGTTTCTTTTTTATTTTTCTGATTCTATTTGTAATTCAATAAAAATTTTGTTTGTTTTCTTCCGATTTAAAAGATGGTTTTTGTTTTTACATAATTTGATTTACTAATATATATAATTTAATATACTAATTAAAATAAGAATTATGAATAATATAATATATTTAATTAAATAAAATTATTTATTAATAAGAATTATGAATAATTTAATTTTACTTAATGATTTTATTTAATTTTTGTAATTAAATTAATTTGTGGGCAACAAACCGTGCACGCATTACAAAAGAAATCAGTAAAGCCGACAAATATTTTACAAGCACAATAACGAAATATGCGTCGTTAATATTATTGACATTGAAAAAAATATTTGTTATGTATGAAACCGTCGGCAAGTAATGGACGACGAATAATGGCTTCATTGGCACATTACAGACGACAGAATATTTTTATCGTTAAAGTTTACTTGTAACTAACTTACTATACATATTAACGACGACTATTCGTCAATTCTTTAATAACAAATAATTGTATTTAATATCAATATTCTATTTGTAATTTTTATCTTCATGGTATTAAATAGTATTTATTGTTTTATATAAAAATGTAATAAAAATTGTTGTCACAATTAAAAAAATATTATATTACTCATTAAAACTCACCATAATAGTTCCATAATTCTAATCTAACAAGTAAATGTGTTCTTTTTATAACAAAAGAAAATAACCACACCTTCGTATCATTCCAATGTGGGATAACTTGCTCACTTCAGTTTCCAATAGAAATAGCGACGAATCTTTTGTCGCCCTTCATTAACTTTTATTTCGCTGACGAATGATATTCATCATTTATTTATTTTTTAATTTTCTATTTTTTTTGCCACGAAAAATACATAATTTTGTCGTTATGTGAAAAAATAATACTATCACGTGACAAATATCTTAATTCGTAGGAAAGTTTTTATCGACAAAAGTCTATTTTGTTGTAATGACGCAACAATGCATTGAAAGAAAGAAGCAATACCCATTTATTACTCAAAAACATTGTTGTCCCAATGTTAGGAATACCGTATCGGATCCTGCATCGGATTTGGTTATGGTACGGTACGGTACGGTACTGTATCGATATCGGTTAATACCGGGTATCGTTTCAGGTAATTTTTAAAATTTATAAAACAGTCCCTGATTTTTTTAAATTTAAAAAATAGTCCATTAATATATAAAAAGGTTTGTAAATGGACCCGACCCAACCCACCCACAATCCCACCCCAGATCTACCTAAACCTCAATACCCGATGGCAACCCTCTATCCAGTCTCCACAATCAGCAGCTACACTCAAATCCAAATCCACAACCATGAACCATCATGCAAATCAACAATAAACAACTCTATTTCCTTACGCCAATCCAAACAA